>ML795869.1:711344-741396 GCA_009831015.1 Picea engelmannii
ATCCCGTTGCGATTTCCTTGGTTGTTCAACGTTTTCTATTTACCTTCTCTGCGAATTATCCTTCAGACTTGCTCGACATCTCGTTTCGATTTTTTCTCTGCATCTCGTTTTGTTTTAATTTGCGTTGAGGGATGGGGTATGGCCCTACGCTCCCATACATTACGCAACTTTCCCTTTCTTCTTTTTTTTCTCAGAAATTTCTGGAGGGGCATGGCTCTATGCCTTTTCTCTGTTACCCAACAATCTAGCTCAATCCTCTCTCTGTTTGCTCACGAAATCCGATCAGAATCATCCTCAATACTCTCTGTGTTTGCTCACGAAATCCACCCAGAATCATCCTCAACCCTCTCTGTGTTTTCTCACGAAATCCGCCCAGAATCGTCCTCAGTCCTCTCTGCATTTTCTCATGAAATCCGCCCAGAATCATCCTCAATCCTCTATGCGTTTTATCATGAAATACGCCCAGAATCGTCCTCAATCCTCTCTGTGTTTTTCTCATGAGTTCTGCCCAGAACCGTCCTCAGTCACCTCTACGTTTTCAACCTCTGCCCATCGCCATCCCTTGGTCCATCCTCAACAATTCGAGAGCTCAAGGATCGGTGTGTTTTTCCCTATTACCCAACGTTCTGCGTGTTAAGAATCTCTGCGTTGCAGATTAATGCTCAACGTTTTTGTTGTTGTACTCTTCACTACATTTTTGCGGGGATTGGGCCCAGATTCATCCCCTTTGGTGCGATTTTGTTTCCCTGGTTTTTCTCTAAGATTAGTAGGGAACCCCTAGCCTTTACTCCTTTCCATGCAAGTCATATCCTTATTCCTCTGCTAGATATCTGTGTAGGATGTGGGGCATTAATTACGGTTGGCGTAGTTGGGTCAAGTGATAAACATATGAAGTATATCATTGTGAACCTTGGTCCTATTCGCAGTTAAAGAGGAATCCTAAGACTAACATGCTAAAAAGGGTGTAAGGTTTTTGTTTATTTTTTATTTTTTACTATTTACCACCTACGGATTCCTGACGTAAGTCTTGGAACATGCCCTTCTTGTTCTTCTGATTCAAGGTTGTTCACAACCAAGTTTACACCCACCCCATTTCTCAATTTTGTTTGCCTCCTTTTTTCAAGGCTTAGTTGTCATTTAAAGGTACTTGCTTCTAAATTCGATGATCAAACCCTTGAGTCTAATTTTGTACCCAATTGTTTGTGAGGAGAATTCTCCCCCCCTTTTTTTAAGCAATGCCTCCAAGCCATCAATCATAATTATTGTTTGGATCAATAGGATAATTATTCATAAGTGTCCAATTGAATCGTTACAACACACCCAAGAATAACGATGTATGGAAGAATGAGTGATTTAATGCGCAATTATGCACCATGGAAATAACTCTGATATCTATACTCTTGCACCATAAATTGAGGTGATTTATGTTTTATTTGAGTTGATTAAATTGCGCTATGATAATGAAATGTATGGATGGTTATGTAATTAATTTACTCTAACGCCATGAACCTATGTTGATTATAGGATTGATTGAGATTTTATAGTTCCTTGCACAATGATTATTAATGATGGCTGGATGATTTAGTCGCTAGTTCACTTGTGCCATGATTTTAATAATGATGTATCAATAGTTAAGTAGTTGGACTCCTTGCACACACTAAAATTTTAATGTATTGTATGATTGCTTAGATATTATGTTTCTAGCACACAGGAATTTATGATGGTTGAATGATTTGTAGTTACTTTGGCGTCATAGAAACTTAAAGAATGCTTACCCTTGTGCCATGGTTAATTAATGTTAGGATCGACTAATTAATGATGTAGATGATCGTAGATGTTGTTGTTTTAGCATATTTAGTTTGGACTTTATTGTGTCAGTGGGATGTAGACACAACCTTGTTCCTCAGAATAATTGCCAGCCTTGAGACCTTAAATGGTCAAAATCGATGGGAACCTGGGCTTGAGCGTTGCTTATGTGTCCTAGAGGTCCTTACCTTGCAGGGTAGGTTGGACGGGTAGTGTATTATGTGATCCTTATGATTATCTTCATGATCCTTAAATTCACTTTTATGTTATCTCATGTTATCGCGGTGTGATCTGATGATTATCTTGATGAGCGGAGTTGATCACTTTATGTTTCGTGCTATCTATGCATCATTATTTATTTGTACGAATGCAATGATTATGGGATGCTATTTAATTGTGTTAATGCATCGAATTGTGTATATTTTTTCATTGTAATGTTGTGTCACCTTTACGTCGTGAATGATTGATATGTGTTCATGTTGTTCATTTATATACTAATGTGTCATTGAAGTTTCTTTAATGGTGATGCAATTACTAACGTAACAAAAACAAAAATCCTATTGTATGTCGGTTGTTTTCGTAACAGTGGGGTTGTTACATGTGGTATAAGAGCGGGTTCAAACCTGCAACTGTGGATAGCCATGCCTTCCACTGGATTAATCCCTTGATATATACTCATCTCTAATTGAATTATTAACCTGTTCTTGTGGTAATCACAGTTAGAGGACGCCATAGAGATTCACGAAGTGGTGCCAAGGGAGGAGGATCGACGCCTCCATTAGTACCCGTTCCAGAGGGGTCCAACCCCCAAGGAGAAGAAAAAGTCTTGAGCATGAGTGGATTGCCACGCAGGATGCCTTGGGTTGACCGGGACCTTCCGAGGAAATGTGAAAGGCCTTGACTAACCATCTATGCTGAGATAAGGCCAGGGTGCCTGTACCCATGAGGGTCCACAACGTGCCCCAGCCAGTACTAGTATCTTTCACGAAAACTCGAGAAGGTTAATTTCTCGAGTCCACGTATGCCATGAACGACTGAGCCGCTGAGGCATGGCTGGAGAGAAATGCGATGTGCTTCACACTTCGTGGTTTCTCCCTCTAGCATAAAGGTCTGCATAGGCGGTCTTCATCTTGGGGAGCACTCTTCTATGGAGGAATATGCTCCTACCTTAGATAAAACTGGTCGTCAAAGCTGTGTTAGGGGAACGGTTCCAAGAGAATTGATTGTCAGAGGAATTTGTTGAGCACCAACTTGATGAGTTCAACACCTTACGACAAGGTGGTCATATGGTGTCGGATTATCAGACTAGATTTATGGAGCTATTTCAGTATTCCCCTCATCTGAACACGAAGAAGCTGGAGATCAAAAAGTTTGTGACCAGTCTTAAGCTTTTGTGTGAAGGTGAGGATCCAAATTCCTCAGACGTTTCAAAATGCAGCCCAATAGGCCTCTTAGATAAGGAATATTTGACCGCGGAAGTCTGGTCATGACTCCTACAAGACCGTCTGGATTGACAACATCTGGTGTGAAACAACATCAGACGTCGTCTAGACTAGACCTCTTGTTATCAAGATACATCTCTAGGACCCTTGTTCACGACACCTTGATGATAGGTTCCTTGGTAGAGGAATCCCTATAGGCGACCACCACATCCGTGGTAGCGCCGCTAGTAGCCACCATTTGGGTCAGTCAGTGGAACAGACCAGGATATTAGGTTGGTTGACCAACAACTTCTACTTCGGGGCCAGGATTTTTGGACTGGAGTTCGGTGATGTCCTTGTGGAGAGATACCATACCAACAAGATTGTTTGTATGAAGGGGCTAGAGCAGCCGAGTCAATGGGTTACACTACCGTGGTGGATGGGGGTAAGGACCATAGGGTTCTTGACTGCGATAATTAACCGTTGGGTTGAGCACCAGTCCATTATGCTTGGGGCATCAGGTGCCATCGCCAAATGAAATTTTAATATTTGTTAGACACCGGTGATATGGAGAGATGTAATTTTAGTACCATGCTAAGGGGATTTAGGTAAAGGGAATTAAACCGAACAAGTTTAGATTTGTTGATGTGGCTTCAGGCACCAACCTGATGGTTGGAGGAAGGAGTATGAATTATCGCTTTAACCTAGGGACAATACGACCTATGTCATGATCTTAAGATATTATGATGACATGATCTGTATGGACTAGTGGGAATTGCATGATGCAATACTCAATGGTAAGATGAGGTGGTTGATTTGGACAAACGATGAAGGATAAAGAAGTGTGATTTTAGGAAGAAAATGGGGAGTATCCTCGAGGTTCATTTCCTCCCTACAACTACAAGAGAGAACGTGAAAGGATGCAAGTTATATGCATACTTAGCATCTAATGTCAATGGCATGATGAAAGGATTAGAAGACGTTCCGGTAGTACGAGATTTGCAGACGTGATTCATAGAAGAATTACCATCTGTGTCGCTGAAGCCAGGATGGAATTTACCATCGACCTAAAACCTGGAACTGAACCGATGGCAAGAACGTCGTATCGGATGTCGACTCTTGAGTTACAGGAGTTGAAAATGAAACTGAAGGAGTTGCTAGACCTAGGACTTATACATCCAGTGTGTTACCTTAGGGTGCACCTGTTATTTTCTCGTGGAAGAAGGATGGGTCACGGAGACTCTACATTGACTACTGTCAATTGAACAAGGAAACGATCAAGAAGTAGTATCCATTTCCAAGAATAGACAATCTATTTGATCAAATGAAGGGAGCGATGGTGTTTTCGAAGGTCGACTGGAGATCAGGGTATCACCAGTTATAGATCAAGGAGGAAGACATTCCTAAGACCGCATTCAGGAGGATGTTTGGACTTTATGAGTTCACCGTTTTACCATTTGGACTAACAAACGCCCCAGGGGTACTCGTGAGCTTGATGAACGAGGTGTTCTGTGAATACTTGGATGAGTTTGTTCAAGTATTCATTGATGATATTTTGATATATTCTCAGACGATGGAAGAACATGAAGAACACTTATGATTAGTACTACAATGGTTACGAGAGAACAAATTATATGGGAAACTATCAAAATGCTCTTGTTATCAATCGAAGATTCATTATTTAGGGCATGTCATCTCCAGTGAGGGTATCTCTATGGATCCAACGAAGGTAGAGGCTATTATGGAATGGCTCGCGTTGACGAATGTACCTGAAGTACGTAGCTTCATGGGTTAGCAGGATATTATTGACAGTTCGTCGAGGGTTTTACACTGATAGCAAATCCGATTACGAAATTGTAGAGAAAAAAAAGAAGTTTGTTGGGACTGAGAAATGAGTAGAAGCATTTCAAAGGCTCAAGGAGATGTTATGGAATTGAGTTCTTGGATGAAGGATGAGTTCTTGAATTCTAGCATGATGGATGAGTTCTTGAATTGAGTTCTAGCATGATGGAATTGAGTTCATCCTTCATCTTGTTTCTGTGTACGAATTTAGGTCAGTAATCCTACATATGTTATGGAATTGAGTTCTTGGAGGATGATTGGGAGAAGGTACACTCATGGTGGAGCCAATCCACTTTATAGACCATCGCATTCGAAAACTACGACGTCAAAATATCGATCGGGTCAAGGTCCAATAGGACAATTATATCCCACACTCGATTACCTAGGAGGATGCATACGATATGTGTCAGTCATTACCTTTTAGTTGATAACTAGACATTTAGATATTGTCAGATTCTTTGTTTATGCATTTTTATATTGTGAAACATCGGGACGAAGTTTAAAACAAGAGGGGGTGTATCTAATGTCCCACTCTTGCATGCACTTATGATGTGACTTTTTCTTTAAGGACACTTGCGTGCAAGTGATCTGGTTCATTATATGAGTGATTGCTTCGCCTATGGATTACGATGATGAGATTGTGATTTATGAAAGATTGAGGATGTCGATGGCATCAATGGATCCTCCTTGGAATCCAAATCAAGTTATGGAGTGGACTGTTTATGGTTTGCATATTTCTGTTTTTGCATATGTGACATATGACTGATATAATATGATGTTGTTTATGGATTGCTGACATGTTTGTTGAGATGCAGGCTGACGATAGCTTGCTAATCAGACTCACATTTGGAGTAAATGGGTCACTGATCCAGATTTATGAGCAGAAACAAATGACTACAGATTATTACCAGATGATTAACACAGAATAACAGAGCTAGAGTAAAACTGGTTTTCTATTCAATAAGGAAGTAAGCTGAAACTGCAAAATTCAGCGGAAAACAAGCTTGTTGGAATCATGGCAGCTTATCTCTGAGAAGAGATGTGACGGCTGCGATCATTCGAAAGAAGATGATTACAATGAGTCTCTCAAGGCATTTTTACAATAAACATGAGTTTCAAAAACCCTAAACATCCAAAAACCTAACCCTAGGAGATGAAGTGCCAAAAGTCACATGGGCCCCGTTTGGGTAAGTTAGTACATCAACTTCCTGGGTTTGTAACTTTTGCATACGATATCCATTTTAGGTATATGATAGCCCATTAGAAATATCTATCCAAGGACTACAACAGTTACACTAAGTGCAACATACCCCAAAAAACATCGTTTAGGGCCTCAAAACGGCTCTGGAAGTTCAGGACCCGAAAAACTGCTAAAAATAGTAAGTTATCAAAATTGCGAGAAAGTTGTTTTGAGCCAGCTGGAAAAGGTGGGTGGCCACCGATATACACCTGGATCAATCCTCCATACTTAGGAAGAAATGGTCTCCATTGCGTTGAGTTTCCCCATCAGATGAGGAAATTTCTGCTGAATTTGGCCCCGGGTGAACCACTTGCCTTGGTGCAGTAGCTGCCCTGCTTTGACGACTTGATAAAGATGGATCCTTTGTTGTCGAGTGCCCTTGATCTACATTTCCACAATATGATCACTCGATGTTTTTTGTATGCATTCAGGGTTGAGCTCTGTTGGTGTCAGATGTTCTGCTATGTCTGAGGTGTCCAATAATGGTGGGAAATAAGGCCGAAGGAGGTCCACGTTGAACACTGGGTGCAGGCCAAGGAAAGGAGGAATGTTGAGTGCAAAATAATTATCCCCCATAGCCTTGGTTATGGTGTACAATCCATAATGGAGTGGGCGAAGCTTATGATTATGTCCTGTAAGGCGTTCTTTCTGCAAGTGCAACCAAACTTTGTCGCCCACCTGAAACTTATGTGGAACCCGATGTTGATCATGGCACTGATTGTACTTGTCATTGGACTTATGTAGGATATCCTGAACCTATTGGTGGATGTGTTGGATCCTCTCAATGAACCGGGTGGCTTTTTCAGCCTCAGTTGGAGTAGGAGAGGAGTCAATTAAGGTGACCACAAGGGGAAGTGCAACATCTATGGGACCCAATGGTTGGAATCCCAACCCAACCTGAAAGGGGTTGTGGCCGGTTGTGCTATGAAGGGCTCGATTGTAGATATGTTGGACATAGGGAAGACTCTCAGCCCATGTGCAAGGGTGATTGGAATTATACATGCGTAGGATATGCATGATCATTCGATTTACGACCTTCGTTTGGCCATCTGTCTGGGGTTGGAATGCCGTGGATTTGGTGAGCTTTGTGTCCAGTAGTGACCAGAGGCTCAACCAGAATGTGCTAAGAAATCGACTGTCCCAATATGAGACAATGGTTTGTGGGATTCCAAAATGTACCCAGACTCGTTCAAAGAATAGCTTGGTAGTGCCTTCTGCTGTGATGCTCTTCTTGCAAGCAACCAAAATCACCATCTTAGAAAAGCGATCAACAACAATAAAAACACAGTCATTTCGCCGCTTGGTGGACGGGAGGCCTGACATGTAGTCCATTGATATGGATTCCCATGGCCTATCAGGAGTAGGAAGAGGGGTGTACAGGCCCTATTTCTTAGTGGTTGGTTTGGCAATAACGCAGGCAGTGCAAGACCTGATATACTTGCTGACCTCCTGTCGAAGTTTCACCCAGTAGAAATGTTTTTGTAGCATTGCCACTGTCTTTTCAACACTGAACTATCCTAACACACGACTATAGTGGGCTTCCCAGATCATCTTTGCTCGCTCACTTGATGGAACACATATATGACCCAGTTGGCACAACAACCCATCTTGAAGATGGAAATTATCGACAACTGCCTTTGCACCCAACATTTGGTAGGTGGTGGCGAAGTCTGGGTCTATCTCATAGAGTTGGGGCCACCCAGAGGTCTCATGGTCGTAGGAGTCTATTACTATGGCGAGTGCCGTGACTGGTGGTCTGCTGAGGAAATCAACGATGCGGTTGGTGCTTCCTGTGTTATACTTGATGTTGAGGTGGAATTGCTGCAAGTATGTGGACCACTTTTGATGGCGATCATTCTGCAATTTTCCTTGTGTCTGGATGAACTGTTGTGGCTTATGATCAGTGTGGATGTCTGTCTCCCTCCCAAGAATGTAATGTCTCCACTGTAGGAATGATTTCACAATGGAGTACATTTCTTTGTTGTAAGTAGGGTAATTACAGACAACATATTATAGTGTCGCACTATGATAGGCCATGAGGTGGGCGTGCTGTGTGAGAATGACACCCACAACATAGTCTGAAGCATCCGTCTCAATCTTAAAGGGCTGTTGCAGGTCTGGTAGTGAAAGTACTGGGGTTGAGCACAATCGCTACTTCAAATCATTGAATGTTTGTTGTTGGGGCTGACCCCATGCAAATTTCGCCTTACCGCCACCCCTGGTTATTTGGCTGAGGGCCCATGCAATATGGGAGAATCCCAACACAAACCTGTGGTAGAAATTAGCAAGGCCCAAGAAGTTTCGAAGCTCAGTGAGTGTGGTTGGGGCTGGCCAGTCATGGATGACTTGGATCTTGGCTATATCCACATGTAATCCATGTTGATCAATGATGTAGCCTAAGTAATGGACCCTATCCATGCCGAAGGATCATTTTTCCAAGTTGGCGTATAGCTTGTGCTGCCGTAGGGTCTGTAGAACCTACTGAATATGATGCAAGTGTTCGGCCCAAGTCTTGTTGTAAATGAGAATTTCATCTAGATACACCACTACAAAAGTATTGGTGAATGGTCGTAGGATATCGTCCATCATCCTCATGAAAGTGGTTGGAGCATTTGTCAGACCAAAGGGCATGACCAACCATTCAAAAAGGCCTTCCTTTGACTTGAAGGTGGTCTTCCATACATCAATTTGTTCTATCGGGACCTGGTGGTAGCCAGACTTTAGATCAATCTTACTGAAGTATTTGTCCCCCATGAGTTGATCAAGGAGGTCGTCGATTTAGGGAATCGAGTACGGATTTCTGACTGTGATTTTATTCAGAGCTCGATAATCAATACAAAGTCGCCAAGTTCCATCTTTCTTCTATACCAACATGATTGGGCTCCCACAAGGTGATGAGATGGGATGGATGTGCCCCATTGTGGATCAATTCTTGGATCTGTTTCTTGATCTTCTCATTCTCTGACAGAGGGCGGCGATAGACTGGCCCATTGGGAAGCGGTGTGCCGGGGGTTAGATCAATGGGGTGCTTGACCTGGTAGTGCAGAGGTACCCTGGTAGGTGAGGAGAAGATATCTGAGTATTCTTCCATGACCTTATCTACTTGCTTCTGCTATGTGGAGAGATCGGCCATAGAGACCCTGGATGTGGCTGTGATTTTTCTCTCATTCTGAGAGCGAATCATGAAGAAGACAAACTTCCCCGTATGAGAGATGACCTTCCTTCATTGCTTAGCAGAGATGAAGGAAATATCACTAGGTGGGACAACCTCAGGTATCCTATACAATTTCCTGTTCAAAGTAATAATAACACTACAAGGCCTAGAATCATATACAACATGACGTTTCTATAAATATGGTTGTCCCAAAAGAACATCACAAAGTTTGAGAGGAGCAACATCACACAATACCTCGTCTTTTAAGGGATTGATGCTATATGACAGTCGACATTGTTGGCTGGCGTGAATATCACTTCTTTGGCAGAGCCATCCAATGGTGTAAGGTTGTGGGTGCGGCGTTGTCGGTAGGGCCAACCACTTGATGACCTCTGCTGAGATGAGATTCTTCTGGCTACCACTATCAATGATGAAGTGTAGTGGGGTGCCTTTTACCCACATCTGTGAATGGAAGAGGCACTCCCCTTCTTCTAGCTCGTCTGGTTCACCATGTTGGAGCTTGGTGGTAGAAACGGTGGCACTAGATTCCACGTCAATGATCCATATTCTCCTTCCTGGTTTTGAATCAGAGTTAGAACCTGCATCTGATTCAGAGGATTTCACTTCGACCACCAACGTCTTCTTTGAGCGACAGTTAGTAGTGTTATGCCAAGGGCTCTTATGGAAGTCGCACCACTTCCCGGTATCTTTCTTTGTCTTTCCGGTGTCCTTCTTTGCTTGTGGTTTGGACTAGTTGTCTTGATACTGTCCATCTTTTATCTGTCCTTTGCTCTGTGGGTTGGGGCCACCCTTTCTTGGCTTTTTTTGTGAGGGGTTCCCCGACCCAAATTGTCGTGTGTTTTTTTTGAGCTTCTTCTCGATTTTGATGGCATATTGGTAGGCCACACCCAAGGATGAGATGTCCAGAAATTACATTTCGGTTTGGATGTATCTATGCAGAGCACCGTGATACTTGAGCACCAGATGTCGCTCCGAATCTTTGATACCCAACTTGGTGCGCAAGGTATGGAAGATATTTGTGAAATCTGGCACTACTTGGTCTCTTTCTTACCGCTGTGTGGTCCATTTGGTATACAAGTCATCATAACTTCTGACAGGGTATTATTGTTCCTCAATAGCATCCCTGAAGGATTCCCAGGTGGTCGTGATTGTAAATAATGAGGTTTACTCTGTTTCCTTTTGCTCACAGAAAGTTTCCCACCAATCTTTGACATGGGGAAAGAATTTGAGGAGCGTAAAATTAATCTTTTCTCTATTTGAAAAGTTATGGACAAAAAAATACCCTTCTAGTAGATTCAACCACTTTTCTATAGCATCTGTGTCTATACGACCTTCAAATATAGGAATATCGAAGTTTATTTTTACCTTCAAGGGGGCGGTGCCTCCGCTCGAAGAAGATGTGTTGCCTGTTTGTAGTCGCCGAAGGATTTGCGCGAAATTATCCATCATCTCGTTCCTCTGTTGCGTGAGGGCTTCCTCAATCAACAATTTGAAAGGATCTCCCGTCCCATCATCTTTCTTTTTTCCTTCCATGAGAGGTCCCTTGGGTGTGTGAGAGATTTTGTCCTCAAGAGAAACAAGCTCGAGATATAACTCTTTGTACTCCAACCTCGAGATACAACTATTTGTACTCCAACCTCGTTGGGGACATGCATTAAGATGGCAAGGAGAAGACAACTCTGATACCACTGATCCAGATTTTATGAGTAGAACAAAATGACTACATATTATTACCATATGCTTAACACAAAATAATAGAGCTACAATAAAACTGGTTTTCTATTCAATAAGGAAATAAGCTGAAACTGTAAAATGCAGCGGAAAACAATCTTGCTGGAATGGTGGCGGTTTATCTCTGAGAAGAGATGTGACGGTTGCGCTCATTTGCAAGAATATGATTACAATGAGGCTCTCAAGGCATTTTTACAATAAACATGAGTTTCAAAAACCCTAAACATCCAAAAACCTAACCCTAGGAGATGAAGCACCAAAAGTCATGTGGGCCCCGTTTGGGTAAGTTAGTACATCAAATTCCCGGGGTCGTAACTTTTGCATACAATCTCCGTTTTAGGCATATGATAGCCCATT
The DNA here is from genome assembly GCA_009831015.1 of Picea engelmannii. Classification (NCBI taxonomy): domain Eukaryota; kingdom Viridiplantae; phylum Streptophyta; class Pinopsida; order Pinales; family Pinaceae; genus Picea; species Picea engelmannii. The sequence continues at coordinate 722,917 of ML795869.1, forward strand.
GGAAATATCTATCCGAGGACTGCAACAATTGTACAAAAATTTCATGATGAAAATTTGTGACCGCAACATACCCCAAAAAACATCGTTTAGGGCCTCAAAACGACTCTGGAAGTTCAGGACCCGAAAAATTGCTAAAAATAGTAAATTATGAACATTGCGAGAAAGTTGTTTTGAGCCAGCTAGAAAAGGTGGGTGTCCATTGATATCCACCTGGATCAATCCTCCATCCTTAGTAATAAATGGTCCCCATTGCGTTGAGTTTCCCCATCAGATGAGGAAATTTCTGCTGAATTTGGCCCCGGGTGAGCCACTTGCCTTGGTGCAGGAGCTGCCCTTCTTTGACGACTCGATAAAGATGGATCCTTTGTTGTCGAGTTCCCTTGATCTGTGTGTCCACAATATGATCACTGGATACCTGTTGTATGTAGTCGGGGTTGATCTTTGTTGGTGTCAGTTGTTCTGCTATGTCTAAGGTGTCCAATAATGGTGGGAAATAAGGCCGAAGGAGGTCCACGTTGAACACTGGGTGTAGGCCAAGGAAAGGAGGAATGTTGAGTGCAAAAGAATTATCCCCCATAGCCTTGGTGATGGTGTACGGTCCATAATGGAGTGGGTGAAGCTTCTGATGGGGTCTTGTAAGGTGTTCTTTCTACAAGTGCAACCAAACTTTGTCGCCCACCTGAAACTTATGTGGAACCCAATGTTGATCATGGCACTGGTTGTACTTGCCATTGGACTTCTATAGGATATCCTGAACCTATTGGAAGATGTGTTGGATCCTCTCAATGAACTGGGTGGCTTTTTCAGCCTCAGTTGGAGCAGGAGAGGAGTCGGTCGAGGTGAACACAAGGGGAAGTGCAACATCTATGGGACCCAATGGTTGGAATCCGAACCCCACCTGAAAGGGGCTATGGTTGGTTGAGCTATGTAGGGCTCGGTTGTAGCTATGCTAGACATAGGGAAGACTCTCATCCCATGTGTGAGGGTTCTTTGAATTATACATGCGCATGATATGCACGATCATTCGATTTACGACCTCGGTTTGGCCATCTGTCTGGGGGTGGAACGCTGTGGATTTTGTGAGCTTGGGGTCTAGCAGTGATCATAGGCTCGACCAGAATGTGCTGAGAAATTGACTGTCCCGATTTGAGACAATGGTTTGTGGGATTCCAAAATGTACCCAGACCCATTCAAAGAATAGCTTGGCAGTGGCTTCTGTTGTGATGCTCTTCTTGTAAGCAACCAAAATCGCCATCTTAGAAAAGTGATCAAAAACCACAAAAACACAATAATTTCCCCGCTTGGTGGATAGGAGGCCCGACATGTAGTCCATTGAGATGGATTCCCATGGTATGTTAGGAGTAGGAAGAGGGGTGTATAGGCCTTGTTTCTTAGTGGTTGGTTTGGCAATAACGCAGGCAGTGCAAGACCTGATATACTTGTTGAGCTCCTGTCGAAGTTTCGGCCAGTAGAAATGTTTTTGTAGCATTTCCACTGTCTTTTCAATGTTGAAGTGTCCTGGCACACGAATGTAGTGGGCTTCCAAGATCATCATCACTTGCTCACTTGATGGAACACATATATGGACCAGTTGGCACAACAACCCATCCTGAAGATGGAAATTATCGACAACTGCATTTGCACCCAACATTTGGTAGGTGGTGGCGAAGTTTGTCATAGAGTTGGAGTCACTCAGAGGTCTCATTTAGTAGTAGTTAAGAACACTTCTTCCCATCTGCAACTCTGAACAATGTGTGCAAAATGAGGTCTTTCTACTTGTATTTATACTATTTCCTGAGCTGTCTGGGTCATCTTCTCATTCTGGAGACTAAATACTTATTATTAATTATTTCCTTGAGCTGAATTGTCTTCTAGGGTTATGTTCAACGCTTTAGGGTTACTTCTTGCTTCCCAAAATATTATATTCTCGTCATAGTTACATGTGGAGGTAAATACCTCCCACAAATACCATAATATAAACACCAAGAGTCTCAAAGAGGATATTCTTCTTATCCGATCTCCAAAGATCCGTTGATTTATAATTGTTTTCAAGCCCATAATAAGCTTTCCATTCCTCAATAATCATTTTTTCAATGTTATAATTCTAGTTGATCTTGTGGTGCATATCAATTCTAATATATTTGTATGAAGCCACTTCCTCCAAGTTGTTGTTTTCATAGACGAATGTATCATAAGTGATCTTATTGGATTTAATAATCATGACCTTAGTCTTATCAATATTAACAGTCATACCCATATTGGAGAAAAAATCCTTGAGGATAATTAGTTGATTTTCAAGATCATGGGGAATCCTTTCCATAAGAACGATATCATCGGCATAAAGAAGAAGATTGATGACTATACCAGTGAAAGTAGGGCCAACACATCCTTCTTTTTCCAAGTAATCTTCTAACTTGTCAATGTATATGCCAAAAAGAGTAGGGGATAAGGGACAACCTTCTTTGATTCCAATGTTGTAGTTAATCTATTTTGACCAAACCTCACTGTTTTTAAACTTAACAATAACATTCTCATACATTCTTATTGCAGCAACCCTCAACTCGAGAGAAACTTTTATCGCTTCCATCATATTCCAAAGGTTTTTCCTAAGAACCACGTCAAAATTTTTTCTAAAGTCAACAAAACAACAAAAAAGATTGGTTTTAGTACCTGTGTGGCCTTTACCTCTTTTTCTATGGCTTTCTAGAGAAATTCTAAACTTATTTTCCAAAATAATTCCATAAAGCTTGGCTAAAATGGAGCTAATCATAATGGTCCTATAATTAGAGGGAATATTTCTATCCCCATTTTTAAAAATAGGAACAATGAGGCTTTGCGTCAAGGGTTTAGAGAATCCATTCTTAACTACTAAATTGAAGATCTTGTGTATGCGAGGGATAAGGATAGGCCCATCAGATTTAAAAATTTTCATCTTGGTAGCCTTCAATATCCTTAACTTTCGCATTCTATTGAATTCAATATTTAATATATATTTGATGATATTTAATATATTTCATTTTATTTAAAATTATTACACAGTTTATTTTATGAAAGATCTAAAATATTTTGTACCTATTTATTTAGGAAACTCTCAAAAATTGTATGTTCAATTTATTTCTTATAAAAAATCTAAAAGATTTGACACTTTATATGCCAAAAAAACTGATTTATTTCAATCTAACGTTGCAAGAAAAGCAATACATGCATCGATTGAATTCAAATTCTATAACATATGGAGGAAGCTAAAAGATAAGTTATTCCCAAACATATGGCAGTATGATTTCTCTGGTGCTGGTAGGGATTGACCAATGGTGATGTGTAAATATCCTATTTACTTAGTTCAAGACACTAGATACTAGAGGTAATATTATCACTATGTTTTGATGAATTTAGTTGCATATTTTTTATTCTTATTAAACAAACATGTAATTTACTGTCACATTTTTTTAAAATTGTCTAATTATTATTTTCCACTATTTTTCAAATGTTGGAACATATGTTGGGGAGGTGCCTCCTCAACATGATGAGGAGATGATTGAGGTTGATGAGCCACCCTAGATACAAATAATTGGCTTGCAATGCATGCCATATGTATATTACATTAGAATTTGATGTATTATATATGTGGATTGATGGCTCGACATGGAGTGGTCCCTATACAATCTAAGGATATCATGCAAGACCCTAATCATGCACCAATATGGGTGACCCTTCCCCATAATATGATGTTATTGATGCATCATGTTGTCGGTGCCATAAAATTGATTGAGAGGTTGAGGGATAACAATCACCATTTATCTTCTTATTTACATTTGTCTATTTTAAATTCATCTATTGAGGATGGTGTTGACGGGCGAAATTGACCATCCGTCAACTAGAAGAGTGGATCCGGTCCGGGGTTGTCTAAATAACCCAATCCATTTGGGATAACCCACCCTGACGGGTTTAGCAGCTCCGTTGGCCGATCTAAGTCCTAGAAAAACAAAAGAAAACTACTCTAAATGAACTAATCTAAATAAAAAATAACAATTAAAACAAACTAATAAACAAATCTGAACTACTAATATATACAATTTACTATCTAATACTATAATAACTCTACGAAATTTAACATTCAACTATCAACATAATTAAATCTTAATCACAAATGTACAATATTTACAAATTACATATTTAGATGAAAACCTGCAAAAATCATTTGTAAATTGTCCTAAGACAACAAAGCTATTGTTTTTTTATTTTTATGATTTTATGAGAAAGAAATAAACTGAAAAACTATCTAAGCTAAGCAACTAAAATGATAATTCTAACTAAGAATCTAAACTATATATATCTAACTAAACTACTTAAATAACAATAATAAATTAACTATTAAACAACATATAGCAAACTAACCTGAAGTAACGCTCTAGGTTTGTCCTGTGTATAATGGTCAATTCAGCTGTTTGGTGGGAGGAAACCCGTACCAGATTCTCCACGAGATTCTCGTAAACGGAAAGATGCTGTGCTCTTCAAATATAAATAACAGGACAAACAAGACATAAAAAATTACAACAATCTTACAATTTACAAATCGTCGCAACTAGATAAATCTGTGTGCAAAGACTTGTACAAAGTGATTCATTTAACGAAAAAGGTAAACCTGTAATTCATTAAACTGAAGCAGACTAATTGTTTTATTTTAAAATAAGAGAGATCAGACATGGACAACATATAAATCAAATCACATCAACATGCAAAGAATTATGATAGCTAAAGTAGTCGATAATTAATTGCAAACTGATATGCAGAAAACTTGAAACAAAAGTTTGATATATTGAAAGCGAAAGCTATTACAAGACATCAACCTTCATCTCAGTCTGAATCATAAATCCATAGTCTGGTTCTCTCCACAGTGATCCTGATTTATTACAAAAAATTGACAAGTATTTAAAGACTTCCCACAGCATAAAACATCATTTTGGGAAGTATCAAAACAATTTACACAAATCTGGGAAAATATCCCAAATCTCTATTTCTGAATCAAGCTAACAACCTAAAACAAAATCATATCCAAAGTATATCCTAAACTGCCATAGCATGCCCAATTGATCATTGTAATTCGTATGCATCTGAAAGAAGACAAAAACAGACAAGTTTAGAGGATATTTTATTGATAAAATTGTCAAAAATCTCATTTTTAAGACTAACTACAGAATCTTGCGATTTTGTAGCTGGTCTAAATTGAACACAGAATCATTTCAAAGTCAATTCAAATCTTAAAGGATTAAATTCAAACTATTGAACAAGAATTTAATTGTTAATTGGAAACCAAACGAATCATTTGAATCAAAACTGTTATGCTAATTTGAGAGAAAACAAAATCGTGGTGAACCGAATGATAATAGAGATGCATGCACTCTGTTCCATTTGTTATCACCAATTTGGGGTAAACAAAACCGTATTAGATAATTCAACAGTAATGAAATGATTTTCATGAACCAATTCCAATCGACACAAATAGTTTATGTTGCTTCAACCATCAACAAAATCATGGTCGAATCCAAACGAAATCAACATGATCGTTTTTGAAATTAATAGAACTATATTAAACACATACAAACGATCATGCTAATCGTGGCATGTAGAAATCATTTGCAAATAAAATCAAAACAAGAATGAATCGAAACAGTTTGGGTTTGACACAAACGTTATGAATCAACACAGCTCCACAATTTTAGCAAATAGATCTTTTGCACAGCTTGAATGTAATCCAAATCCAAACGAGAATCTTAATTCAATACAAAACAGAGTTGTTCCCGGTAAATCGAAGTCAACAAGGTTGTTTTTAGTTTATTATGAACAAACAAAATTAATCGAAATCAAACCAAATCGACTATCCTAAATCAGACGAACATAATGATTCAAAAACAAACCAAACCGAATCAAAAACCAATCAATTGCCTATACTAAGTTGGGCACGACAAAATTGCATAACCAAATCATAGCTACATTTGAGTTTAGTAAAATGAATCTACTGTACAGGAAACCGAATCATTTCAAATGTATTTAAAATGAACAAAGCTAATTTGAAAGCAAAACCGAATACATTGTATTAATTTGAGAAAACTTACAAAGCAAAATTCATATTGAAATTCATACATGGACAACCAGAAAACAACTCGGTCATGATAATTTGGAGTTGATGAAGGCTATTTCCGTTTTGACATTCCTGAAGACAATCGGACCGGTGGTTTTTTTGTTTCTTGTCATTGGCTTGAAGCCCGTCTCGTTCTTTCGACAACACTGTAACTTGGTCCTCTAACGATTTGATCTTTGACTGCAACAAGGGAATGTCGGTGTAATAACGCTCTAGCCACACATTGCATTGGATGCATGATGTTTGCTCGTTCTCTGATATTACAGGAGAGGGTTTGTTTAAGTCACCAAGGGTTTCGTTATGCATCTTGATTCCTGGGTAGTTAGGATTGTTTTTTAGGCAAGGGGGTAAATTAGAGACATAGTCATAGGGTTGCTCGGAGGATAGGCCATGGGAAAATGGGTACTCTCCCGCTAGGAAATGCTCGATATCGGAGTCCGAGTCCTCACTCAGAACTATGGGCTTTTGGTCGACGTTTGGCTTAGGTTTATTCCGGGCAAGTCTCGATATCAATCGAGCATTTTTATTACCCCTTCTGTCGACAGTAGGATTACCCTTGACTTTCTTACTCACAGGCTTCTTGACGGCCTCAATCTTGTCTTTTTTGCATGGGTTGGTTAGGGTATCGGGTATATCGATGTCAGGGAAATCTGAGGGTTCAGAAGGGGGTAGAAGGATATGAAATGGCATGGATGGTGCAGCCAAAGTCTCACTGACCACAACCTTATCGATTTGAGCAGACTCCAAATTAGCAAAACCATTTCGAGATAGAAAGGCTTGCCAATTATCGCCATGAAGGTTTAAATGGTGGACGATGAGGAGTCGAATCAAGCTGTGATGAAACAAGCTGCTATCAGCCTTCTCGCGCTTGAATCTCTTAGACATTTTGTAAAGACTACGCAAGAAGTAATGCAGCATGTTCAAAGGATAGCCCATGAAATTCATCAATAACCGGAGGTGATACAGAAAAACCAAGCCATACTGACCTTCACAGGTCACAAATTGTTTCACAATTACCAAAAGATCATGCCACTTGGGTTTGAGGGTGGAAATATGAATACCTTTATCACAGGAGACAACCTTCCTTGATACGCATAGTAATGGCCATGGCACCTCATCAAATTTGGAGTTTTTAAACCATCGCTGGCCTACATCTGCCTGTCCTATAGCAGAGCTTATGAATTCTTCATTGAGCTCGAGCTGTATGTCACCTACTTTAGCCCTGTACCCGTCAAAGGTGAGGGCGAATTGTTGGGTAGCCGAAAGGTTAAAACCCTCGAACCTCTGTATAAACATGAGCCAACCACTGTTTTCTAAATATTTATGGGCATTATCGAATAGCAACAGAGCTTGGCTACCATTCGGCTCTATGCGCACCACCGGTGCCATAGACAGGAGCACATAGTGAGCAAGGTGAAGGGGCTAGGGTTCGAACAGAGTATACGCAGGGGCAGAACGCTCACAGGCTTACCCGAAAACACCAGAGGTGACCCGGGATAGGGGAAAAACATTGATGACAGAATGTGCGAAGGTGGTGGAGCTATTTCGGCCCATGCAAAACAATCATTTCCACAGTACAACTGACGACGCATATAACGTTCAAACCACTATGCATATGTTAAAAATCATGCCATTCAATCAATTAATAAAATCTATGATACGTTGACCAAACACTTGCGCAGGAAATAATGTTAGCATAGTTTTAAAACCAAAGCAATAACTCGAAATCACACCAAGGGTTTGATCATATGAAAATATGTGTTGTATGACATGATTTATACCAAGGGTCTAACCACAACACCAATGTGTTTTCATAAAACCAATGTGTCAAGGGAATCGATGAAAGAACATATAAATCAAATCACCAATGCATCACAAACTTGATCAAAAGAATATCATCACAGTCTCGTAAAACGAAGTCATATTAACAAATAAGAATGCCAAATGAATAAGGATCTTAGAGTCTTGTATAACGATAAATAAATTGGAAACGCAATGGGCATATTGACAAGAATGATCACAACAATCCAGTGACGATTTTAATGTGACTTCGAAAACCAAGTTTTCACGCTTGTAGTCGTGAAAACGAGAACAAAGACAAGTGTACGAAATTATGAAATAATAGTTTCGTTTTTATTCGAGGATTGCGACGAAAATCAAGGTTTGCAAAACATCAGTGTAGGCAGCTTATAAGGATAGTAGAAAAATGTGAATTGGCTGCCAATAGATGGTGATCCTCCACCTCCTCCACCTCCACCATATTCTCCTCTTTCTGGGAGGGAAGAGCACCCAAGAGGATATGATACCACTAAAGGGGAAATATAAGGGGGTCTAAGGGAATTGAATTATTCCTAATTGTCATACTATATCCTATCTATGCCCTCTTCCATGTGATTGTTTGATTTTTTCTTCATCTTAATTCCCTTAGCTTTAGATATATTTACTTTATGTTTTGAAAGGTTTTCATACACTTATCCAACATTTGACTGCCTCCCCATAGGTTAATAATGAAGTTTGTATGTGCATGTTGAGGAAAATGTTTCCCAACAGAATCCAACCATTGTAGTCACGTAGCACTACTATAAATGGACATAATTTCTGACGCCCTATTGTCGTACCCCCAATGTTTGAAATCACTCAACTGCCTCTTATGAGGGATCAAAAGGCGTCAAAAAATCTCTAGTGGTTTTTCCGACATTGGACTATCGTCGGTATTCCGACTCCCCTAACGTCTGACGACCGACGACCTTTAAAAATTTAATTTCAAAGGACAACCGGAAAACTACCGACGACGTCCGTCGGTCTATTGACGAATATTCTAATGCTATCCCTCCGACGCGACCGATGAGCGTGATTTAGTTCTGACACTTTGCTGGGAGCGTTTCCCATCAGAAGTCCAACCTGTAGTAGTCGGAAGACCGACGGACCTGAATATTAAAAAAAAAAAAAATTGTTGAAAAGAGGCGAGGCATTATTTTTCTCAAGTTCATAAAAGGCACAGAAGGTTTCTTCAACACTGACTATCCCATTTTGGTTGCCAAATTCTACAAGGTCCCGGAGAAAATCATCGGTCGGCTCAAGCTTCAACAAAGGCAGAGATGGACTGGTTGTTGTAATTGGAAATGGGGCAAAGAAATGGCATGGAATTTATCAAAATATGATTCTATCAAGTAATAGGGAAAATAAATGGCATGAAATTTATGAACATTAGTCCCTCATGGCTGCATAAATGTATTTTCCATGTTCATACCAAATCAAAATTTATTCACTTGTAGCACCTATGGGATTCACAAAATGGGTTTAGTAACTCTAATCATCTAGTCATACCATTTGTTGAAAGTGGCCTCATTGAATGAAAAATTCTTAGTGTCCTTCCAACTCTTCCAAGCATAAAATTGCAATGAAAGAATTTGTTGATTTGGCATGGGATGAAGTTATCTTCCCTACAGGGGATTCCATTTCCACATCCCAAAAGCAACCAATGGATAGCCAAATATGAATTAGGTGGATTATGTGTGGGGATTAGCACATGCCTGAAAGACTTCATCTATTAATAACTTAAACCATTTCAATTTAGTTCCCTGCACACATAATTTAGTGACAAATTGGGCATCCAAGTTGAATTATTCCTTGGTGTATTTACACATGAGATGGATTGCAATCAACTAGCAAGCCAAATGGCCCTCAGGGTTAATAATCAATGAGATGATGGCACCACAACCTCCCCTATATGTACCATACTTGTGATATAGGATAAGTTCATCCTTATTGCGACCATGCTTTCTCATAACTTGAAATTCATGGGAGACGTGTTCCCCCTCCATAGACAACCTTGTTAAAATGTGTACATCTTGCACATTTATAGGGTATTCCCATTCAATCCATATGTAATGCCAAATATCAACAAGTCATGCAACACCACAAAATTATATTTACAAAGAGGTTCAAACATAGGCTTCCAAACTATGGCAATGTCACTAGACTCAAATGGAATGTAATCAAGATAGGCTTCATGTCTAGGAACAAGTAATCATCAATAAAGTTTTTGTTGACCAGTCTCATTTTCTCAACCTTCCAATGCAAATCCTATAAAAATTCAACTCTCAAATTATAGAAATCTATTGGAACTGCTTCTTTTTTTCACAATGTATCTTTCAGAGCCAAAACCCTTCTTGTCATTGCCTTACAAATCTAATAAAAATAAAATGAGATTTTATCACTCTAAACTCTACAAAATCTCGTCAATGACTTACCCTTCTTTTCAATGCCTTACCATTCATCTTTTGCCAAGAACAATCTGTTATACCAAGCAACATTCTTTAGAAAGACCCTCTTCTAATTTATCAGGAGAAAAATTAGTTGGTTTTGGTTGGAGAATTCCCTTGTCTTGTATAGGTCTCAGCCATGGATGCTCTGATTTTACGTCTGAGAAATTAGAAGAGGAGATTTTTGGCAGAATTCACTTGTCTTGTATAGGTCTCAGCCATGGACTCTTAGGCTTAAAGTGCTTCAAAACTTGCATACAACAATGACCAAATTACTTCAATTGTCACTAAACAACTTCAATAGCTAAATATTGTCTAACCTTCAATAGCTAAATATTGTCTAACCTTCAATAGCTAATTAAACAACTTATAAGTATTTAAACAAATACATATCGATCCTTATGGGTATGGGGAACGATATCACATCCCTGAAATTGTACAAAAAATTGCAATGGTGGCCAGTTCAGATTTTGTTGGAATTACATATTTAGCCCTAGGAGAATCAAAACAATGTTTAGTATAAAATAGAAATAGACGCACTGCAACTTGATAGCCTTTTGTTCCCAAATCCACTTTTCTATGAGTCGATATTAAAACTCTTCGATGAGACCGCCAATGAAAAACATAAGAGGATTTAAAAGATAAATAAAAAATAAGGGCCATAACCATACTCTAGCTACAAACACAAAAATTGAAATAACTACCAACTCTGAAGTATATATTTACCCCGAGGCGAATCAAAACAATCTTGAGAATAAACCATTGTAACAATCATTGATTTTTATCAACACAAAATTAAATCACAAAACCGTTTACAAAAGCCAAACGCCACTTATAGCTCAACTTCAGTGTAGAAAATAAAAATCGACGTGGTACAACTTGATAGCCTTTGAGCACATTGGACAGGGCTGCTATTAAAATAAAAAAAAAATATTGTTTTAAAGCAAGAAAGGAGAAACAAGGAAAATTCTATAACTAGACCATATAATAGAATAAGCTTTGCAATTTCAACATATGGCCAACATATACAATTGAAAACTAGCTAATCACTAGATATTGTCTAACCTTCAATAGCTAATTAAGAAATTATATAACTATGCGATTTATGAAACATTACTTTGGAGATTATAAAAGAAAAATACACCCTTTAAAACAATGATGCATCATATATATAATTAAAACTTCTAGACCAAACCCCTTATCTGTGCTAGTTTCACCTCCGAGTTACAGTGTCATGAGTTGCTTCATGCTCAATAGTTTTTCCATCAAGACAAACCTAGACAAGACAACAAAATCTAAGATTATTCAATGGACATATTTAACCTCCAGGATATTCCTACTCAAGATAATAGATCACTACATTGGACAATCTAGAATATTAAATAAAATATGTATTTAAAAAAAAATATTCAACTGCAATTATTTACCATACGTTAAGATGCACTAAATTGAGAATGTCAGAACATACCTTGACAATGCTTACAAGCACCTTACCAACCATTTTCTAGAGTAGCCCCTCATCATCCTAGATTCAAACATCGACTTACTCATTGAGAACAAACTACAAACGTGATAGTTATAGAACTAGAAATAACTCATGAATGGGCTCCTCTTGGTTTCAAGAATAATTTATTGGAGCCGTCTAATCTTGCAACAAACCTCCCTCAATCTGACAGAGTAGCAATGAAGTCAACATTGGCTTTGTTGTTGCTCCGGTGGATCGAGAGAGGTTTGGTCCAAGATTAGCCAATTCCTAATTTATTCTCTACTAAACAGGGATAACCGTGTGAAGGTGGAAGCTCTTATGGCCCCTCCCCCCCCTCACATCACTCTCAATTCCCCAATACCCAATCTAACTGATATATTTAGGGTAAAAACTGAAGTAGAGAGAAATTTAATATTTTTTCTCACAATATGCTTACTATAGATCAGATCTAAACATAAGGGTAAAAAGACGATAATACAAATATAACAAAAATTTTCAAATCAGATCAAGAAGATAACCATTGATAGCAATTGAATATCAATTCATAATCTGAACATACGATGAAGATAGGTATTGCTGTAAAATAATTCAATGATCTTCAATATGAAACTGAACAATGAACATAATAAATAACAGTAGTAAAAGATATAGGGTTAGAAACTTACCTGAGTGTGGAAACCCCCATAGATGTACTCAGTAAAGGGAGAAGTGTCAAGCACTTACCTGAGGGTAGAGCTTACCAAGTGAGAGAGAGATGATCAACAGGAAAAAAAAATCACAGCAGACCCCCAAAACAAGATGACCTCAATCAATCAAAGAACCCTTAGAGACCAACGTTGCCTTGTAACCATCCACTTTGGGTCACATTGCTCTTAACACATTAGGCAAACTATGGAGGATCACGACAACCTTCCTTGAGGCACACCACACAACACAGAGGTACAACAAAGGTCACAAGAGGCAGAGGCAAGTTGACAGTGCCAAGGTTAGGCTACGACAGGGTCAAGGCAGCCATGACAAGGCTACTGAGGGGTAACTACAGGCTGATAGCACCAAGGATATGCTATAGAAGGGTCAAGGTTTCCAAGGGGCAGCTACAGGCTGACAACGCCAAGGATAGGCTGCGGCAGGTTCAAGGCAGCCACGACAAGACTGCCGAGGGGCAACTACAGGCTGACAGTTACAAGGTTAGGCTACGGCAGGGTCAAGGTAGCCATGAAAAGGTTGTCGAGGGGCAGCTACAGACTGACAATGCCAAGGATAGGCTGCAGCAGGGTCAAGGCTACCGAGGGGCAGCTACAGGCTGACAACACCAAGGATAGGCTACGCCAGGGTCAAGGATGCCGAGGGGAAACTACAAGTTGACAGTGCCAAGGATAAGTTGCGGCAGGGTCAAGGCAGCCATGACAAGGCTGTCGAGGGGCAGCTACAGGCTGACAACGCCAAGGATAAGCTGCGGTAGGGTCAAGGTTGCCGAGGGGTAGCTACAGGATGACAATGCCAAGGATAGGCTGTGACAGGGTCAAGGAAGCCACATAAAGGATGCCAAGGGGAAACGACAGGCTGACAGTGTCAAGGATAGGCTGCGACAGGGTCAAGGAAGTCATGGCAAGGCTGTCGAGGGGCAGCTACAAGATGAAAAATCCAAGGATAGGCTATGACAGGGTCAAGGTAGCCATGGAAAGGCTTTCGAGGGGTAGATACAGGCTGACAACGCCAAGGATAGGCTGCGACCAACACATAAGAGGGGGAACCTAGCCACAATAAGGGTGACCAAAATATACAAGTCAACAAGAGGGGCTTAACCAATCACAAGATAATGACATAAAGGGTCATCTCTCTATCAAAAGGTCGAATCATAATGTGGGGGTGTGATCCTCGTACAAAGGGGGTTTCCACACTTTGATGTGGGATTTATACCTTCTAGTATAATCCAAGGGTCAAATGGTCAAAGGCAAAGAAAAATAACACTATCTACTAGATAATATGCATTAAAAATATTAAAAAAATGTCACGAAAAAGTAAATTTATCAATAACTCATTGAAAGACAAAGCAAAAAAAAAGGTATGCAAGACCCTAATATTGACAGGCATATGTGATTTTTTTTTATTATAAATGATCGATATTATTATATTATACATCAGTACTAGGTTTTTTTGTTTTTCTTTGCACGACTTGCTGCTAATTTCCTAAGTATTTCATCGGTATTTGTGTCATCTTCTTTTACTGTGTGCTCTTCTATTGTTGATTGTCCTTGCATTCTCGCATGCATTTCATTCCTTTTCACGTACTCACGACATTGAGGTACCAGATGTGGGTCATCACCTACAATGACAAGAAATATTAAATTTATAGGGCAATTTATTGAATACGATTGATTTAGTTCATTAATAAGAAAAAATACGACTGAAATGTAATAATTTACCTGTCCTGTGCTCCTCTTCTGTTAGAGGATATCGATGTATGTCATGCAACTCTACCACTGAAACCAAAAAAATTATAAGTAGACAATCATAATTTAATTAGTAAAAAGAAAAAATAGAATCACAAAATTTATAAGTACGAAATTATTAAGTTATATATGATTAATATAAAGCCATATTACCATCGTGGCTCTCATGTGAAACAACATCATGGGGTTGCACCGACCCAGTTATGTTAGGATCATGTTGCACCTCACTTTCAAGAGGCTGCACCTCACTGTCAGGAGGTTGGACCTCACTTTCATGGGGTTGCACGGAAGCACCATCTTGTGGTTTCTCTCTACTATCAACAAAATGTTCTGCAGTACTATTGATGGGCTCGGTAATATTGTTGCTCCCCTGCTATAAATAACAAAGCAACATATCAAATTATTGGACGATATCAAACGAGAATGTATTTTAAAGGTAATGAAACCGTGTTATTGTGGTTAGATTTTTATAATATACCATCTCATGCACACTGCATCTTGGCGACTGTCCCAAGATTTTTTGGTGATCAATAATATCTTGGTATCCATACTTGTAACCAAGCCGGAGGTCTTCCGTAGTGTCTTTGGTACCAAAATTGTCCCCCTACATTGCATAAGAGTATTGATTTTTGTTATTGGTTTCCCCGTGAATTACCAGAAACCTGGAAGGCGATATAACTAATAATATTGTTAAGATGTTTGATCACTTAAAATTTGTGCCTATAACTTCAAATAGCCGCCTTGGCCTAGTCTGTGTTGGCCATGTTTCTCAACCCTTGACTTGGTGGATTTCGAAGTGTCAGGGAGCCTATGAAAAATTTCAAGTATGTTATATACCGCAATTGTATTTAAAAATAAAGAAAGCTAAAAGTATTGAATTCAAATTGTAATTTACCTTCCTAGACCAGGTGGATTTCTTCCTTCTTTTGTCAATCTCTTCTCCTTTGCATCCTCATTGAAGGCATTCCATTCCCTCTTAGGAATAACGGGTGCACGCTCATAACTAGGTTTCTTTTTCAAGTTAACCCTATACATGTCACATATATATTTTAAATATAGGCCCACCACTTTGGAGACCTCGCTTTTGTCGAAGGTATCTACCCCAAACATACGTTCAAGGTAGTCCAAGATTTCTTTTTTGAGGTGAATACTCTGAGAATTCTACCTTGTGCGTAACGTGGGACCAAAAATTTCCAACGACTGGTCATGCAAGTGTTTATAAAACAAGTTGTTTCCTACATGAAAAATTAAACGATGATTAATTAGAAAATAATAATATATAAGATGATATATGCTTCAGATATACAACAACAAATGGTTAAAACAATTAAAAACACCTGGAATTTTTAATGTCTTTATTGGAACTCCTTTCTCATTCACCAAAAAAGTGCATGAAATTGTTCCCGTGCTAGCAACACATGATGATCCAGGAAATGAACTGACAATGTCATCACTGCCACTGCCACCAGCTCCTGCATGTGGCTCTGCCACCTCTGGCTGAAGGGGTATGTCATACTCACGGTCCCCAGCTATAGGTGTGGACCCAGTTTGAGTATGACTGGGATCAAGCATAAGTGGAGTGTTGAATAGACTAGCCGGTATATGTTGGCTCGTGCTGGTTGGATGCTGTGGTGTACTCTCTACAACATGACTACTACCAACATCTACTATAGGAGACGATTGAATCAGAGCCAAAAAATCCTATATAAGAAAGAACAAGTTTTTTTTATTAGAAAATGTAAAAGTTATAAACATGAAACATTCATAATTGAACTTACGACAAAAAAAAAATCACTTTAAGATATGGTTATTACCTTATATTTTTGAAGGTCTTCCTTCAACTGCTCTATCCTTTCTTTAGTTTCTTGATTTTGATCTTTACTTACAATCAAGCGAAGGATTTCTCTGTTCATTTTTCTGATGATTTTTTTTATTGTTACCATTATGTTGGGGTCATCCAACAAGTCATCGTCAACCCAATCATCAAAACCATGGCCCATGGACTACATATTTCAAGAAAGAAGAGTTATTTTCAATTATATAAACAAATAATAAATTTCACATTAAATGTAATTTAGAAATGTTAATCATATGCCTTTTCTGGGGGGGCTGGAGATTTTCCATGATCATCCTGCCAAGAATTAGGTGTTAGAAATCCACAACAAATGAAATGAGTCATGCAAACTCACCGAGTATGATGTGCATTATAGTGAAGTGAATTTCCTGTAATTTGCCTGTTTTGAGGGGTCGGCTGGTGCTTTTCCACGACCATCCTACCAAGAATTAGGTGTTAGAAATATATAAAAAATGAAATGACTCATGCAAACACTAAGAGTATGATGTGCACAAGATTTAGGTGTTATAAATCCATAAAAAATAAACATCATGAACAACGATAAATTTACAAACATTGGGAATACAAATTTACAAACTGCACCACATCACATCATGATAAGTAAACATAATAGATTTCAAATTACCCCCCCCATAATAGAAATGTCTGTATGTATTCGATTCAAGTTGTAATCAATCAACAACTCCTCCCCTACAATTATTGATTTTATTGCGCATACGAATACATGGTTTCGTTCCTGCCCCCTCAAATATGCAATTGGGTTGCTTATTTGTTCTCCCGGGTCGTGTACTATTTATAAACCCTGCAATATTGCCTGATGCCTTTGGCCTTCCATCAATATACATAGACCCTCCTTTGTTTCTATCGTTGTCTCTTAGCTGTATATAATTTGCAGCCACTCTATATATCTGCATACCTCGCGTATATTGGACTAGCTTCATCCAATCTCTATAATTGTAACAAGGCCCGACATACTCCATCAATTCAGTTATTCTGCCGTAAAAAACCTTTATGCCATCCATGGAAAATAGCCCCAATCCATGTAACGATAATGGAGCAATGCGACATATCCTCTCGTCCAGACAAAAAACAATGTTTACTTGAGGAAGGTCCTTGGGTACCCATTGTTTCACTAAATGTTTGTACCTCAAGGTCACCTCGATGTCGTCTATGCTCTCAACATCATAAGAGGAGGACCCCCCTTCAGCAAGAAAAAATTCCATGCGTCTATGAAATTTTCTTCTGATCTTCTCACCTCTAGTTGCTCTCCGTCTACCTGAATTTTCCTCGCTTGATGAAGATAGATCTAACAAATACCTGTTTGGTTGTACCTATAGTCCATCAAATGAGTGAGCAATTAAGAAGAATTCCCCTTTTAATTCTAGTAATGATAATTGTGTAGGATACAAGGATGCCAAAAGGCAAACAACAAATATCCATTCTTCTTAAATGGTAGATTGATCAACTCGTATTATAAGGGGAAAATTGATCAACTCGTATTTGTGATGTAGAGGGACCAAGTGACATATCAAGTTGGTTCAACAAAAAGAAACAACTCCGCACAAAAGAATGCCATAATTAATAATAATCCTCAAGTATGGTCTTGTTACTCCTCACTGAGCTTGTTTGGATTGTATGGGTTGTTGGAGTCGGGAGTTTGAGGAACATTTTGTTTATATCTTGTCCATATATGTGTTTAAGGTAGGAGACCATATCGATATTTCATTTGAATTGGAGAATTCTTGGTTGCTTGTGCTTTGGCTTGGGTTACTATTGTGGTAAAATTGGGATTGTGTATCTCTTCCATACTCTGTGTTTCTTGTTGTGAAATTATTTAAAACTATCCTCGACCCTTTTCTAGGTTTTCCTCTTCCTTATTCTGGACACACCTTTGTTGTGATTTTGAGCTCCTTATATGGGCAATTCTAAAGCCCCATATTGGACATTACTTATGTTTATAGCTAGCTCAGGTCATAGCTTACTATGGTTTCCTCTAGGAATTACTTGAAGTTTACGAATTCACCCATGGGTTGCTTAACTATGGCTTGGTTTAAAGTTTCATTCTACCTATTGAATGCTCATCTCTTGTAAATGTTTGGTTCTACCTACATGTGTTAATTACCCTACCTCAAATACTTTCTACTATTATGGATATGGTTGAGATATCATTCTCATGACCTCTTGGCCATGTGTTATGTTCATTGTTATATTTATTTTTAGACACTATCTATTTGGCATTGGCCCTATCTCTTACTACTTGGAAAACAATATTTTGGGTAGTT
>ML795869.1:741530-772694 GCA_009831015.1 Picea engelmannii
ATGATAGGATAATAAAGGTATGATAGGCTATGATTAGGTGACTAGAAAAATGGAAGGGGGGAAGAAAACAAGGAGAGTAGGTGTTACCCTAAGAATATCAAGGTGATAATGGAGGATAAAGATATGGGTAAGACTACCCATAATGAACCATCAAATGGACAAGTCGTAGGATGGAGTTCCCTACAAATAAGGATAATAATTCCAGCCTAAGGGATCTTGGATGAAAAAGAGAAAGAAGGGGTACATTCCATTGGTTAAGGAGGAGTGTAAGTAGGAAGGATCTATTGTAAAGGAAGAGGTTCCAACATGGGAAAAATACAAGGAAGAATGTCACTTGTTCATTGAGTGATTGTGTGAAGAGGAGGAGGCATCGATGTAATATTGGTAACTAAATGGATACCACCCATTGTAGTCAAAGTGTTCTAGAAAGGGCTCATTATATAATTTTTTAGAGGCCATGCTAATACTACCTATGAAATGGGACGAAGTCTTTATGGGATCAAGAGGCACATCCTCCCACTATTGGGTTGGGGAAATACTCCAAATGTATCTAATTTAGACTCATATTTGGGTTAAGAAGGAAAAATGTTATGTTGAGAACATACATTTTGTTTGATAGAAGTGTCTTATTGATATGAAATATATTGTATTAGGAAAGTGCCATGTGGAGAGGTAGAATCTTGGATTTGAATTATATATGGTGAACCTCATTGGTAAGAGGAACGATTATTCTATTAGTAACTTGAGGATTCTCTCTTCAAGTTATTGCATTTATGGCATGAGTTTATTGCATGTCCTACATGGGGCAGTGGGTTGTATGTTATGGGTTTGTATGTTATCATTTTTAAATTCCCTCTTGAGGGATGAGTAAGTCCTGCAACTTGTAACTACCAACCAGGAACATCACAATGCAAGATCTCAACATTCAGGTGTCCTATGCTATGCATAAAAAAAATAAAACCCAATTCAAATCCGACCATTGGGAGTGCTCTACAATCGATTTATACTTCTGGAAGGAATTACATACCGATTTTTCCACCATTTTTGGTGATCCCCTGAGCGTCTTTGTCTTCTAAGGGTCTTCAAGTCTCCTCTTTTTCTTACGTTGTGGTGTAGGTCCTCCTTGCCTCCTTGCTGGGTTGGACTATCTAAACCTCACAGAGAAAACCCACGACAACATGGAGCCTCATCCAAACCTCACAGAGAAAACTTGTGGCAACAAGGAGCCTCGTCCAAACCCGAAACAAGACTGAGAAAATCGATCGCAACCAAAACTCAAATGATGAGAAAATACCTCATAGGGATTCACTATCTCATCCAAACCCGAACCTGCAAGAATATGGTCGTCTCCATGCCCGGGGGCTCGAATATGGAATAATTTTTGTTTTATGTTTTGGTCTCCAAGTCGCGCGTGCTCAAATTTGATTATGATAGCACAAGAATTGTATTATTGGAGTATATATTTAACCTATTTTCGGAGATATTAATGAAGTTGCACTAATTCGTGCTTATTTTTTCTTCATCCACCAAAAATATAATGCACACGTTGTTATTACAATGGTTAAAAAATTGGCATTAAAACTATTAGAACACCCTTTATATGGAATATTTGGTCCAAGAATGGGATGTTGTCCTTATTAAAAGGATTTCCACACCAACAGTGGGTCTCTTAGCCCAATCCTTGTTTTTAGGTCTAAAATCAATGGCTTCTAAAGCACTATAAATTTCTTCTAGGTCATGGTGTGGGCCAAAAACCTAAATTTTTAGTCCATAGAATATAGTTATATGTACCAACTATTTAGTGTGAAGTAGATGGGTCTTGGGTATTCAACACATGGGCATCGTTAAAAGGTCATCGGAATCATGGATGGGTCTTGGGTCATTAACGTAGCTAAAGGGGGAAAACAAGAGCCTTCGGCCCTAAACCTTAATTAGAAATCTCAAGCACCAAGTATGAGTCCTCAAAACACCACATATTACCTTTATAGGGCATCATTAATGTCCAAATGGGACATGGGATCCGTGACTAGGTTATTAATTATGAACTAATAATTAGTATTAAGGTCTAACCAATGTCAAGGGAGAGAAATAATGGCCTTATTTCCTAAATGAAGAGTCTCGATTCAAGCACCAAAAAGAAAAACCATGAAGATTCTCAAGTTATGTCATTGAAATCATCCTTGACCCATGACACTGGACCTTCATATGGTATCTTGGGCCTACTAGAGGGATAATGATAAAGATTTGATGAAATGAAGCCACTTCAAGGGGACAACCTCCCTAATTAGTGATGATATAAACCTTGAATTACATATATTGTTCAAAACAATTCCTAATGACACCCATATCCCACCGGAAGGTCAAATATTGTAACATCCCGCTCTGGCGCACTGAGAACACTTATTATTTGAGGACACTTGCTCGCAAGTGATCTGGACCCTTTTTGATGTTAGACATTTTATATTTGATTATGATGTGATTGACAGATGACATGATGTGTTACTATTTGATGTAGACAGGTGCTATTGACTCAGTTTTATTGAGTGTTTAGGGTTTTTGACCTTGAGGATGCAGAGGCATCAGTAGAACCCCCTTGGACTCCGGACTGAGTCAGGGAGTGTGCTTTTGGGATGATATGTTTACTATGATGTTTCATTTGATTTGATGATTTGATGTTGACATTTCTGACATGATTATTGGTGATGCAGGCTGACGATAGCTTGCCGACCAGACTCACATATGGACTAAAGGGGCCACACATGATTGCAGAGAGGTTGAGGTAGAGGGGTGGACAACAGCCCTGCCACCGCCTGCTAGCACTCCCACCGTGGCTCGAACTGTAGGTTAACGATTACCTAGTTCGAGAGGATCCAGGATGCCATGAGGGCAGACTGCGACAGTCGCTCACGATGATTCTAAGGGGTGCGCAATAAGGCGGGGGCCTTATTCCTTAGAACCCTTAGTCTCCTACAAGCTCACCTGACGGAGTGTTGACTCCAGGGGTTATAGAGGTCTACCAATCAGTCAAGTTGGCGAGTGGCACCCTTGGAGCACGTGGTGCATCCTGAAGGGCACGTCACACAAAAGAAACTTAGTTGGCGAGTGGCACCCTTGGAGCACCTGGTGCATCCTGAAGGGCACGTCGCCCAAAAGAAATTCCAGAGGCGAGTGGCACCCTTGGAGCACGTGGTGCGTCCTGAAGGGCACGTTGCATTATTGTGGAGGAGGGTTCAGCCTAAGTAACCCTAAGTCATCAGAACCTGAATAAAACCTTAAGCAATTCCCTTAACCAATTGTCGCCTAGCTCAGAATCTAAACCCTAAGCCTAAGACCTTCTAGAAAAAGGGGGAAATTTAGTGTGGCCTTAACAAACGAAAATTCAAAAAAAAAATGAAGAAAACAAAAACTCAGACCATTATCCTCTCATTATCCTTGTCTACTTAATTAAACTATCCTCCATCGCCTTGATCTTCTAGCATCCATCTCCCTTTTACTTGTCCAGTTCGCATTACTAAATCGCCATCCCTCCCCGTAATTCCTCTTTATTCGTTTTATGTAATACATTTACTTTTCCCCCTACATGTTTTCCATCACCCTAATCTCTCTTTATCCTATATATATATATATATTAATGGTAAATTTAAATGATGGATAATGATAAACTACAATGATGAATGCATGCTTATAAATAGAAAAATGAAAATATATCTATGTATATTTATATTATAAACAAATTGTAAACAAATAAAGTTAAGCATGCAAAAATAAAAGGAAATTAATAATGAGCACACATACTCTTTGAGTTTTTAAAATAAAATAAAATAAAAAGAGAAATAAGAAAATAAAAGGGAAAAGGGGGGAAAACCTAAAAGGGGGGGGAGGAGTTAGGGTTTAGGGACTGGATAAAAGAAGGGAGAGGGGGGAAGAAAGGGGACTTTTTTTTGGAGCATTTGGTATTGTTATGCTGCCAGACTAGAGACTGGACTGATTTCTTGTAGGAGTTGGGGATTCTCAGCAGACTTGAGTGGTAGCTCAGCCTTGGAGGCGAGCTGAGAAGCTAGTTACTCTCTGGTTGTGTGTGGCCCCTTTGCGGCTCGGGGGGCTAAGGGGGAAGGAGAGTACCCCTAGCATTTGGCTAGGAGGTACCGGTGAGTCCTCTACGGACGGAAAGCAGGAGCAGGAGTGGCAGGAGCACCAGATTCATTGCTACAAGCGAAAGGGCATAGGTATGATTTCATTGTATGGTAGAGGGTATTAGGATTTATGAGGATCCGCTTACTTATGGAAAGGTAGAATGAGTAGGTTAACATTGTGTTCTGGAACCCGTCTGAAATTGCTATCATTTGTATTCTGGATATTGTCAATATGGTTATCACTTGCCTACTGGAAATCTGCTGAATGGATATTATGGTGTTCTGGAATTTGTTTGAATTCCCTATCATTGGTATCCCGGGAATTGTCTGTATGTGTTAGCATTGTATTCTAGTATTTATCTAAGATTGTTATTCGTGTATTCTAGCCATATATTTCCCATGTCATCTCCGTTTGTAAACCCCAGGCTGCCAAGGGATCCTAGTCACCTGTGTTGACCTGCTGCTGCATTCGGGAATGGATACATTGCATTCTGTCTTGGAAGGTGTCCATGAATCTAACTCTCGGCTCCATTTAGATTGACCCCTGTGGTAACGTAGCTTCCCTAGCAACAATGCCTGTGACTGTGAGGCTCGCAGACCTTGGCGAATCCTCCTGCGTTCATCCTGTAACCCTGCGTGACTGCTACACACAACGGACTTCCAAGGTTTTCTAGTTATTATGTCTAAACAAATGCAACTGTTCGGCATGAAAACCTAAAACTGCCCAAATACTGTCACCATAAGATTAAAGACCTCTTCCTAAAGTGTAATCTTATTAAAAATATCAGAGCATACTGTGTAGGAAAACGGCCTCTCAACAACAGTCTATCCATGTCAGATCATAATAATTTGTTGAAATAAACAGGCCTTCTAAATTTTTATATGTGACCAACCTACCCTTGAAAAATCACGATACTGGTTGACTTATTGTAATCACCTTATTAAACTTCACACTGTCTCTAAAATATGAAGGATTTAGTCAACTTTAGCTTACTTAAATCGACCCAGTAACACGATGAATTCTCGAATCGCCAAATTCTGATACAAAACGCAAAAAGGCCCTCACTGAAAGAGATCCGCCCTTATCCTCTTGGACCATTCAAAAATAAATATTATGTTAAAGGCGACATCTTGGTCGCCGTGGAAACTACTTCGGTTAACATTACATTTAGGTTAATATCAACTTTGGAAATTTTTGACCGAAGGATTTAGATTTAATTGCTAGTGTCTTCGATTAGGGTTGTCTCGTTTCTGGTTGCTAGTTAGGTTATTGCTGGGTTAAATTTCTCCTTTGTAACATCTCTAAGTGCCAATCCGTCCGTGACAATGCCAATCGATCCTGCTAGAAATCTCCGACTCTGTTCGCCTTACCTTTATTCCGCTTACCTTGCTTTCCCTTTTTCCACGACCCCACCTACAGCCATGGGCGAGCCTCAACGAGTTACGTTCAACGTTCCTGTCCAACTAATTTACAAAATTTACTGAACGCAGGTTATGAAGCCGCCTGCCAGGAAAAAAAAATTTAGGAGGTAAGGATGTGAATGGTGAGAAACATCAACCTCACCAGTAGATAGGGTAAAATTCGCCCCAGTATATAGGGTACTTAATGCTGCGCACATTTTTTATTTAAGAGCTCAGGGGAGTTAAGTTGTATATATTTAATCACGGATCTCAGTAATGTAACGGTTGGGTAAAAAGGTGACTTCCCACTCTTTTATTAATTTAGTTTTTAGGAGACTGTGCCCTGATAATTGTGCCACCGATTTGCTAACCTGGGGCAGCGCCGCTGTAACCCACGCCTACCACCTCACCCTCGACCCGCTCATAGATCACTGACACCATGGCTGTGTCATTATCTTTTAATGCTGAGATTGTCCACGAGTTGGGCTCCTTGTGAATGACATTATTGTTGTTCCAACTACCTGTCAGTAAACGCCCACCAACTCTAGATTTCCAGAGATAATCCACCTTGGGAACGTACCGCTGGAAGAAAATTAGAGCGCCCATAACATGCTGATAACTTGTCGTGAGCTTATTAAATTGATCATCAAATTAGTCCTGGATTTAAATGTTTATTTCGAATGATTTTTAATGTTTATTTCGAAGGTTTATTTAGAACGTGAGCGAATAAGTTTAAATGTTCAATGATTTTAATGTTTATCTCGAATGTTTAAATGTTATTTCGATCGTTATTTTAAATGATTAAAGCGTTCAATGATTTAATTGTTTATCTCGAATGTTTAATTAGAACGTGAGTGTAGAAGTTTTAATTGGATGCAATAAAGTTTGTAGTATTATGGGAGGGTGAGTTAGAATGACTATTGAGCAAGAAAATTCCTGGTGGATGTAGAACGTTGAGTTTTTATGTTTGTTAATTAGAACCCAAAAAGGGCTTTTTAAAATAATAAGAGATCATTATTGTTCGCGGTTAGGAAAGAAGTGGTAATTTTTCAATGAATTGATAATGAGAATATGGTTATAAAAGTTGGGTTGTGTCAATTATTAAGGTAATAGTTTATTAGGGGTGTAATGGTGATGAGTAAACTGCGAGGTTAACCTTGTTTAGTTCAATGTTATTAATGTTTAAAATGCAATATATTAATGATGCATAAGAAGCCATGTTAACCTTGTTTAACTTAATGTTATTATTGTTTAAAAAGGCAATATAGTGATGATGCCTAAGCTGCCATGATTGACCTTGTTTAGTTCAATGTTATTAATGTTTAAAATGCAATATAATAATCATGCTTAAGAAGCCATGTTAACCTCGTTTAATTTAATGTTATTATTGTTTAAAAAAGGGAATATAGTGATGATGCTTAAGCTGCCATGATTGACCTTGTTTAAATTAATGTTATTATTGTTGAATGCAATATAATGATGGTGCCTAAGCTACCATGTTACCTTTGTTTTAGTTAAGGTTGATATTGTTTAATTTTGCAATATAATGATGATGCTTAAACTGCTATGTTAACTCGTTTATTTCAAGTTAATATTGTTAAATTGAAATGCTGAGGATGAAGTTGAACCACCATATCCATATTTACTTAACTGCAATGGTAATACTGGTTTACATCGCCAAAATAGTATTTGTTCTAATTTGCAATGTTAATGATGACGGTAGAATCGCAATGTCATTGTGGATTAATTGAAATGTTCGTGACGATGTCTAATTTGCAAGGTTATTATTCGTTTAACTTGAAGTGTTAATGATATGGTCTAAATTGCAATGCGATTACGAGTATTGCTTGTCCCTGAACTAGTGTAAATGGACCTTATAACTAAATAATGGGGGGTTGAGATTATTGGTTTTTGCCTTATGATAAAGTCTTTGTCAGTTAATGATAATTAAAGGAGCAATTGATCTTGATTGATGTCTTCGGGTCTCAATAGTGTTGGGTCGATTTTAGAGTTCTCCTAACTTGCGTCTCCCGTAGAGGTCTTGATTGTCCCTGATTTTTTTAGTACCTGGTGGTATTGCATTGCGTAGTCTGTTGTGTTGGGCGGGATATAGACTCCTCTTGTAGCTTAGTATTTATGTCTGTGTGTAATCCGGTGGAAGGAATCCAGTGCCGTATCAAGAGTCTCGGGCTGTTTAAAGGCACAGTTCCACTCTTGCGACACACTCTGAGTCGTATCAGTAGTCTCGGGCTGTTTAAAGGAACAATTCCACTATTGCGACTCTACTGTTGGATTCTTTCATTCTGTGACAGTACTGTGCCTAACCCCTGGTGTCTTTTTCTGCTTACAGCTGCTAGTTGCACGCCTTATGTCTAGGGGTGTTTATTTCTTGTTGTCACTGTGTTATGTCGGGTCGTCTTGATTGTGTTCATCTTACTTGCGTCTTGTTGGTTCGAGTGGTGATGTAGAGTCGAGGGGGGTTGGTTCTTCTACATGCGCGCACACACTCTAACAAACAATTTTTTTTTTGCACCGGTTGACAAAGTAGTTGTCCTTAACTAGGAGGGTTCTTACAAATATCTCTTAAATAAGATCTACATGATTATTTGAGGCCTAGTTCATGGCCCTTGAATTGTGAATGACACCCATATCCCACCCAATCACCATAGTCTATTAAATAGGATAGATGTGGTGGTTTGAGGCCTTGTTAATGGCCAATGAGCCAAAGAAAATATGTTTAAGACATAAGGCCCTTTTTTCCCTCTCTAGTCATGGTAGAGTTCTTATAACCCATTCTTATTGTTAAAAACATACTAATGGTGCCCATATTCCTAGTTGGAGTCCTTGTTCATGGCCATTAAACACATGAAAGATCTGTTTAGGGCCTAAGGCACTTGTTTTCATCCCTCAATAATGGTATATGCCTTTAATCCCATATGTGGTGTCAACAATCTCCTAATGGAACCCATATCCCACTTAGAGGCTAAAGATTATTTAGAAAGGATATACATGCTTGTTCAAGGCATAGTGCCTGGCCCTTAAACTGAAAAAGATTCATTTTGGATCCAAGTTCCTTGTTTTCCTCCCTTCAACATTGTATAGTCCCTAAGATCCATTCTTACTCTTTAAAAAAACATATCAATGATGCTAAAGATACCGCACAAAGGTGAAAGATCCCATGCATAGGTCTTGTCTAGTTTTTTTATGACTACATCACGAAGCTCTCTCTTGAGAATATTTAAACAAGGAATAATCACCTTATGTTCATTCCCTGACCATAGTAAATACCCTAAGAAGATTTCTCTAGGACCTAAATATATCGTTTTCCTCCCCTGGCCATGGTGGAGGTAATTCTAATACCCATTCTTATTGTTCAAAACATACTAATTTTGTCCATATTCCTAGTCAAAGACATTTTCCATGGCCATTTATCACAAGAAAGCTTCATTTATGGCTTAAGGCCCAAATATCCATAGAGATTGTTCTTATAAAATACACTACATTGCACCATATAATCCCTACACTCCTTGTAAACCATATAACACCATTCAAAGACACATTCTTGCGACGAATTAGCTATACTATCGACGAACTTTTTTCGTCAATAGTATAGCTAATTCGTCACAATATTATTTACATTCGTCTCTCTTGCGACAATATCAAATGATGCTTGGATTCATTTCATATTTGGTTTATCAAATTGAAATTAAAATTTGATACTTTGCAAGCTAGTTGTACCTTGAGTCAAATACAAATATGAAATTCGGAATCATTAACATATATACTAGAACATATGAAAAATATGGTTTATGGTTTACATGATGATATGATGATGGAACAAAGTGGGTGTGTGAGTCAAATTTGAGTCCAGAAACCCTCCCACATCATTAAGGCATGCAAATAGTCTATCCATGTCAAATTCCAATGCAAACATAAACAATTTGAAAAAGATTCAACGTTGGCCCCATTCACATGTCATTGTTGCCCACCTCTAGTATTTTTATGGCATTGATTAAACAATCAAGGAAAAAGAGGGATTTTTCATCAAAACTATGACACATATACATTGTATATACATTAATGTAGAACTTGAAAGAAAAATGAAGAAAGACTCATCAAAACTTAAAACATGCGTAAACCAATTTGTGTACATTGAAAGAAAATTAGGTTTTATGGTTAACATGATGATCAATTGATGATGGAAGAAAGTGGGTGTGTGAGTCAAATTTGAGTTCAGAAACCCTCCCATATCATTAACACATGTGAATAGTCTATCCATGACAAATTTTAGAGCATACAGAAAAAGTTTGAAAAAATTTCAACATTGGCCCCATTCACAGATCACTGTTGTCCGTGTCTAGTCCTAGTACAATTTCCGTTCCTTGTTCCTTGTAAAATTAGTTCGACATTACACACATCCCCACATCTAGTACTGCAAGGGAGTATTTTTATTGTGTTGATTAAGCTATCAACGAAAAAGAGGGATTTTTCATCACAACTATGACACAGATACATTGTATATACATTAATGTAGAACCTGGAAGAAAAATGAAGAAAGACTAATGAAAACTTAAAACTTGTGTCAACCAATTTGTGTGCTTTGAAAGAAAATTAGGGTTTATGGTTTACATGATGAATTTATGATGGGAGAAAGTGGGTCTCTGAGTCAAATTTGAGTCCAGAGACCCTCCCATATTGTTAAGGCATGCAAATAGTCTATCCATGTCAAATTTCAATGCATACATAAATAGTTTAAAAAAATTTCAACGTTGGCCTCATTCACTGGTCATTGTTGCATGTGTCTAGTCCTCATACAATTTTCATTCCTTGTTCCTTGTAAAATTCGTTCGACAGTACACACCTCCCTGCATCTAGTACTGCAAGGGAGTATTTTTCTGGTGTTGATTAAGAAATCAACGAAAAAGATGGATTTGTCATCATAACTATGAAATAGATACATTGTATATACATTAATGTAGAACCTGAAAGAAAAATGAAGAAAGACTGATGAAAACTTAAAACTTGCGTCAACCAATTTGTGTACTTTGAAAGAAAATTAGGGTTTATGGTTTACATGATGAATTTATGATGGAAGAAAGTGGGTGTGTGAGTCAAATTTGAGTCCATAAACCCTCCCATATCATTAAGGCATGAGAATAGTGTATCCATGACAAATTTCAGTGCATACAGAAACACTTTGAAAAAATTTCAACGTTGGCCCCATTCACAGGTCACTGTTGCCCGTGCCTAGTCTTAGTATAATTTTCATTCCTTGTTCCTTGTTCCTCATTCCTTGAACATGGTGTATTTACCAAGATCCATTATTTTTGTACAAAACATACTAATGGCATAAAATGTCCCACACAAATACCAAATATCCGCTACATAAGTCTTTTGTCTTTTTTCAAGGACTATGTAACTAATCTCAATTCTAAGAAGATTCAAATAGGACCTAAGAATTTTATGTTCTTTCCTTAACCATGGGTGACATAACTCTATCATTCAATATTCAAATTGTTACATTTGACTGTCATGCATCATGTGTATTGAGGGCTTGAGCCACCACAAAGAAAACATACAAAGAATATTTGTCTTATGAATAAGATATTGTACTATCTATTTTGAGGTTTGTCATAGAGATTGTTCTTATAGAATACACTACAATGCACCATATAATCCCTACACTCCTTTCAAACCATTTAACACCATTCAAAGACACATTCTTGCGATGAATTAGCTATACTAGCGACGAACGTTTTTCGTTGATAGTATAGCTAATTTGTCACAATATTATTTACATTCGTCTCTCTTGCGATGATATCAAATGATGATTGGATTAATTTCATATTTGGTTTATAAACTTGAAATTAAAATTTGATACTTTGCAAGCTAGTTGTACCTTGAGACAAATACAAATATGAAATTTGGAATCATTAACATATATACCAGAACATATGAAAAATAGGGTTTATGGTTTACATGATGATATGATGATGGAATAAAGTAGGTGTGTGAGTCAAATTTGAGTCTAGAAACCCTCCCATATCGTTAAGGCATGAGAATATACTACCCATGTCAAATTTCAATGCATACAGATATAGTTTGAAAAAATTTCAACGTTGGCCCCATTCACATGTCATTGTTGCCCGCCTCTAGTATTTTTATGGTGTTGATTAACAAATCAACGAAAAAGAGGGATTTTTGTATCCTATGGAGTACTACACAAAATTTTTTTCCTTACCATATTGCTATCAGTCTAATTTTTTCTCCATTTCGATTAAAGAACCTCCAACAAAGGTTAGAGTGCACTCTTCATAATCACAAAGACTCTTTCCTACATCAACTAGTCTTGTTACATTCTAAGGCACGGGATCAATTCGAGAGGTCATGTGTAGTGGTTTGAGATATGTACTTCTTTTATAACTTTTTGAACAAGAAACATAATAAATAATAAGTAAAGAATACGTACCTCCTTTACATGATTTGTATTGTCCTTGGTTGACGTAGTGTACTCGAATGAATATAAAGTGTCTCCAAATTAAGCTTTCCCTTGCCACTTGCGCCCACTTTCCCTTCTCTTCTAACCTTATATATAAAATATTTCAACATTTCAATACATTCATCAATCTTCTAGTTGATCATCTTTGTTGAACTGAACATCCATATCATTTGGTTCATATAAGCTGTTGTAAGGATTGACTGTATCAACATCGTCATCAATGTACTCATTTCTAAGAAATATATCTTCATCATGGATATCATCATCAAGATCTTCATTGCCTCCTACTAGTACATTTGGTTCATCTCCTCCAGGCTCTTCATCTAAGACATCTGCTACATCGACTACCTGTTCCTCTGCATCATCTTCTTCTTCAAGATCATTTTCTTCCTCTACAATATTATACTTTATTGGCCTTCCTCTTGGATCATACCTAACAACAAATGACCAACCTACTTTACCTGGAACCTCTGAGTAGAAGACTTGTTCGCATTGGCTTGGAAGAACATAATGATCTCCTCTTGGCTCAAATGACCTTGTATTAACCATGGTAAATCCGTTATGATGTAGAATAATAGTTCTATTAGGATCATGTTCATTCATTTGTAGCCCATACCATTTGACGTCAAACAAAACTATTTTGAAGGATTTAAAGTCACACTCAAGTATGTCCTCCAAATACCCATAGTGTCGATTTTCAAGGACTTCGGGACGTCTGTCACTTCTAGAGGAAACATTAGTGACCTTGAAGACTGCAATTATCCCACAATCAAAAGTTTTCCTCTTTTCGTCCAACTTTTTGATGCGAAATTTACGACCATTGCACCACATAGCCTTGTGATGTTTCAACTGCAATATGCCAGACACATAAAACATATTTCACATAACTTGTAATGTATGTATGGGAAAAACACATCGACACTAACATTAATAATTTATGAAATAACATAATGAAATTATATTGGATGAATAGCATGCTTTCCTATTTATCTTTCAAACCATGTGCTGAATCAATTTCCTGCTGCGTAAGATTGGTATCTCCATTATGATGAACTTATATAACCAATGTCGACACCCCTTCCCATGATAACCTACCTTCACGTTGTATGAATATATCAATCCATACCTTCATCTAGTTAAGATTGTTTGCAGTGTATATATGTAGTGCATCCCACTCTCGACCAACTGTATCAGAAAATCATAATTCACCAATATATGTTAGTTAGCAAGGTATAAAATATTAATAATTGATGAAATCATAAAAAATAAATAAGTACGATACACATAAAAAGGAAAATTCAGATGTATTATAAACCTAATTACCTTTCACTTTCATCATTCTACCTTTCCCCAACAGGTGCTCCCCTTCAATTTTTTTAATGGAGTTCACATCCCAAATGCGATCCACATGCATATTTGCAGCTAATTTAGGAAGATATTGACTAATATACACCATCGATTGATATAGCATATATCCCTCCACCATACAACCCTCTGGAAGTGCTCTTTGTCTAACCAAAGCCTTTAATGATTTCAGGTGCCTCTCCACCATCCACATTGACCTTGTGTGTACTGGTCCACACAATTCAATCTCCTCAACTTGGTGTATGAGGTAGTGTTCTTGTGCATTGAAAAATGCCGGAGGTAGATACTTTTTTATTTCACACATTAGCGGAGGAATTTCTCTCTTCCCATACTTTATATCTTCTTGATGGATTTATTTCAATTACAACTATCTATAGTCGATGTTGAAAGAAAGTACCATGTTTGAACAAAACCTATAAATTAATATATTACATTGTAAGTAAAAAATATGTCATTAAGATCTGGAATAAGAAATTAGAAAAAACAATTTGCATATAATTTACTACTTACCTCATGTATTTTCCAAGATCATATATAACATGTTTGACGTTGTTGTCGAAGTGGTTTGGGAGAGATAGAGGTAGAACATACTGTAAAAATCAAAATCGATCGTTATTTGATTCTAAAGTATAATAAAACAAAACTAAAAAGATGTATACCAATATAAATATATATATAGAAAAATAATTACCTTAATGAAGGTATGCCAATCATGTGTTTTTACCCCACCAAATTCAACTTTCTTTGTTAAGATATTATTTATGTTTGAAGAAAAACACATGGGAAATTTTATTCTCCGAATGACCTCTTTTACATCATTGCTTTGTTGCTCTGTTAATAACCAGGGAAGGCTATTTCGATCTCCGTCGCTATTTGATTGGATCCCACTTTGCATTGCATGATTGGCTTCCTGAATGTCACTACAAATCGTGATGACCTTTTCTTTATCCCTCCTACCATCTATGATTCGCCATGATGTTTCTATCGCATTCTTGCCAATATGCATTGTATAAAAAAAATGAGCTATTTTTAGGTCCTGATAGTAGGGCAACCTCATGAATTGAGAGGGATAAATTTTCATTTCTCATGGGAGCCCATTGTTAATACCTTCACGACATTGATGAAGCATAAAATAAATTCAATAAAATAAAAATTCATAACATTACATATACAATATTACATAAACAAATTGCAATATACCATCTCTACGACTTTTGTTATATTCCAACTTCCATAGGTGAGGTGTCATTCTTCGTGGTTTTAATCCAGTCTCTTCTTTCCCATTGAAAAGATGTTTTCAATAGTACGATACCTATGGTTCTTAGAGAGGAAGTGCCTATACTCATCAAACACCTCCTTTCCTAAAGTTTTTGAGCGTCGAGATTTGATCTTAGGACCACAAAGTGGACATGCAAATCTACCCTTTGTTTGAAGACTTGCAAAAGTTGGATTAATAATTATGTCAATTATACGAAGGGGATTATTTAAAAAAACATGCAGCATGGTATCTTCAAATAATTATATACTATAATTAAAGTGCAATGTATCATTACATACCACAAAAATGTGTTAGTCCTAGGGCATCATGAATTTTCCATACAAGTATTCCACGGAATTGAAATTCCTTCTGCCTTATTGGTTTACAAACATCATACACAGTGATGCCGACCCATAACTTTAGTAACTCGTCGATGAGAGGCTCGATATATACATTCATATCTTTAACCTAGTACTTACCTAATTGTTTGAAATTACACATAATTACTAATTTGATGTGCATCTATCACGTTAGTAATTACTAACGTAATTACTAACATAATTACTTCCCATGATAACCTACCTTCATGTTGTATGCATGTATCAATCCATACCTTCATCTAGTCAAGATTGTTTGCAGTGTATATATGTAGTGCATCCCACTCTCGAACAACTGTATCAGAAAATCACAATTCACCAATATATGTTAGTTAGAAAGGTATAAAATATTAATAATTGATGAAAGAATAAAAATTAAATAAGTACGATACACATAAAAAGGAAAAGTCAGATGTATTATAAACCTAATTACCTTTCACTTTCGTCATTCTACCTTTCCCCAACAGGTGCTCCCCTTCAAATTTTTTAATGGAGTTCACATCCCAAATGAGACCCACATTCATATTTGTGGCTAATTTAGGAAGATATTGACTAATATACACCATCGATTGATATAGAATATATCCCTCAACCATAGAACCCTCGGGAAGTGCTCTTTGTCTAACCAAAGCCTATAATGATTTCAGGTGCCTCTCCACCATCCACATTGACCTTGTGTGTACTGGTCCACACAATTCAATCTCCTCAACTTGGTGTATGAGGTAGTGTTCTTGTGCATTGAAAAATGCCGGAGGTAGATACTTTTTCATTTCACACATTAGCCGAGGAATTTCTCTCTTCCAATACTTTATATCTTCTTGATGGATTTCTTTCAATGACAACCATCTATAGTCGATGTTGCAAGCAAGTACCATGTTTGAACAAAAAATATAAATTAATATATTACATTATAAGTAAAACATATGTCATTAAGATCTTGAATGACAAATTGGAATTTTTTTTTTGCATATAATTTACTACTTACCTCATGTATTTTCCAAGATCATATATAACTTGTTTGACGTTGTTGTCGAAGTGGTTTGGGAGAGATAGAGGTAGAACATACTATAACAATCAAAATCGATCGTTATTTGATTCTAAAGTATAATAAAACAAAACTAAAAAGATGTATACCAATATAAATATATATATAGAAAAATAATTACCTTAATGAAGGTATGCTAATCATGTGTTTTTACCCCACCAAATTCACCTTTATTTGTTAAGATATTATAAATGTTTGAAGAAAAAACACATGGGAAATTTTATTCTCTGAATGACCTCTTTTACACCATTGCTTTGTTGCTCTGTTAATAACCAGGGAAGGCTATTTCGATCTCCGTCTCTATTTGATTGGATCCCACTTTGCATTGCATGATTGGCTTCCTGAATGTCACTACAAATCTTGATGACCTTTTCTTTATCCCTCCTACCATCTATGATTCACCATAATGTTTCTATCACATTCTTCCCGATATGCATTGTATAAAAAAAATGAGCTATTTTTAGGTCTTGATAGTAGGGCAACGTCATGAATTGAGAGGGATAAATTTTCATTCCTCGTGGGAGCCCATTGTTAATACCTTCATGACATTGATGAAGCATAAAATAAATTCAATAAAATAAAAATTCATAACATTACATATACACTATTACGTAAACAAATTGCAATATACCATCTCGACGACTTTTGTTATATTCCAACTTCCATAGGTGAGGTGTCATTCTTCGTAGCTTTAATCTAGTCTCTTCTTTCCCATTGAAAAGATGTTTTTCAATAGTATGATACCTATGGTTCTTAGAGAGGAAGTGCCTATACTAATCAAAAACCTCCTTTCCTAAAGTTTTTGAACACCGAGATTTGATCTTAGGACCACAAATTGGACATGCAAATCTACCCTTTGTTTGAAGACCTACAAAAGTTGGATTAATAATTATGTCAATTATACAAAGGGGATTATTTAAAAAAACATGCAGCATGGTATCTTCAAATAATTATATTCTATAATTAAAGTGCAATGGATCGTTACATACCACAAAAATGTTTTAGTCCTGGGGCATCATGAATTGTCCATACAAGTATTCCATGGAATTGAAATTCCTTCTGCCTTATTGGTTTACAAACGTCATACATAGTGATGCCGACCCATAACTTTAGTAACTCGTCAATGAGAGGCTCGATATATACATTCATATATTTAACCTAGTACTTACCTAATTGTTTGAAATTACACATAATTACTAATGTGATGTGCATATATAAGTAAATAAATAAATACAAGATATTATGCAACAAGAAATACAAATGAAATCTTACATTCAGAAAATTAATGATAACATTACTTACCTGGAACAATCATTGCCAACATTATGTGCTCCCTCTTTATTGACATCCAAGGAGGAATGCTATTGTTGATAACAAAAATTGGCCACACTGAGTAAATAGACCTGAGCTCCCCAAATGGATTAACACCGTTAGTGGCCAATGAAAGCCTAACATTACGAGGTTCATCTTTAAAAACTGGCCATTTTTCCTCAATTTCTTTAATTTCATAACCATCTACAGGCATTCGAAGAACACCATATTCACTTCTATTACGTGCATGGTAATCCATAAACTGTGCTATTATTTCTCACCGGAATAGTCGTTGCAAACGTGGAATTATGGGAATATGACGAAGAACCTTACGAGGCACATTTTTTGTTAGTTGATCAGTTTGATATCTACTGGTCTGACATTGCGGGCATTCTGTTTTCGATGCATGTTGTCCATAGTATATAATATGATCTTTGGGACATGCATATATAGCTTGATACTCCATTCCAATTTCTTTCATAATGGGATTTAAATCTCGGTATGTGTGAGGTAAAATATTTGACGATGGTAACAAAAATTCACCTAACAATATACGACATAAAAAATAAGTAATTAGTGTAAAGAATGTTATAATTTGTAAATATTTAATTCTTATTTCAAACATTAATTAAAACTAAAAACAAGCGAAAAAAATCAACCTTTATGTATACATGATGATGAGCCATATTACATACCTTAGGATCTGTGTCATACAACTGTTTGACAAACCATTCAAAACCTTTAAGTTCACCAACAATAATGTAGCGGAAATAAGATTTTCTTTTGAACCTTCATAAAGTGGTTTTTCTTCCTTCTCTAGTAGAGGTATGTCAAGATCACCAATGTCCTCATCATCGTCCTCGTCCAGTCGAGCGAAAAAGTCTTGGATCAATTCATTTGTCCCATCGTCTTCAACTATATTGTTATTATTTTCATCTTCTTCCATAGGATCATTAACTTGATCTTCAATATTCGACACTCCAAATTCCTTAGCACCTTGTAGTACAAAATCATTTCTGCTAGTACTTGGCGCGTTCGGACACTTAGGGGGCCAACCTGACTTTATAATTACAAACAGTCATGCAAAATTAGTGTACTACATAAGAAATATTTAAACAATATAAAATTTTATAGGGGTACTTATGAATGACATCTGATAGTGTCTAACTATGATAGGTAACAAGGTGTTCATGTTGAGTGAGAACTATGCCCACAACATAGTCTGAAGCATCTGTTTCGATCTCAGAGGGTTTTTGTAGGTTAAGTAATGAAATAACTAGGGATGAGCACAAGCGCTACTTTAGATCATCAAACTCTTGTTGTTGGGATAGGCCCCACAAAAAAATTTCCTTACCACCATCCCTGGTAACTTCGCTGAGGGCCCATGCAATATGGGAGAATTCCAATATGAACCTGTGATAGAAATTGGCAAGGCCTAAGAAGATCTCGAGCTCAGTGAGTGTGGTTGGGGTTGGCCAATCACGGATGACCTGGATATTGGATAGATCCACATGCACAACATGATCATCAACAATGTATCCTAAGTATAGGACCTTATCCATGATGAAGGAAAAATTTTCCAAATCGACATATAGCTTTTGTTGTCAAAGAGTGTGGATAACCTACTGAATATGATGTAAGTGTTCCTCCCAATTCTTGTTGTGGATGATGATCTCACCGAGATACACCACTAAAACATAATTTGTGAAATATCGCAAGATATCATCCATAATCCTCATGAAATTTGTTGGGGCGTTTTTCAAACCAAAGGGCATGACCAACCATTCAAAAAAGACCTTATTTTGAGTTGAAGGAAGCCTTCCATACATGTGTCTAATTTATTGAGACCTGGTGGTAGCCAAAATTCAGATCAATCTTACTGAAGTATTTTTTCCCCTTGAATTGATCAATGAGATCGTCGATTCAAGGGATTGGGTACTAGTTCCTGACTGTAATTTTATTTAGGGCCCGATAATCAATGTAGAGTAACTAGGTCTCATCTTTCTTTTACACCAGCACGATCGATCTTCCATAAGGTGATGACCTAGGTTGGATATGCCTCTTTTGGAGAAGTTCTTGGATCTGACACTTGGTCTCATCATTTTCTAACAAAGAGTGGCGATATACTGGCCCATTAGGTAGTGGTTCGTTAGGGGTCATATCCATGGAATGATTGACCTGACAGTGCATAGGTACTCCAGTAGGTGATGAGAAGATGTATTTGTATTCTTACACTACCTTATCCACTTGCTTATGATGTGTGGAGAGGTTGACCATGGAGGCCATGGATTTTGTTCCAATATTTCACTCAATCTAAGAGAAAATCAAGAACAAGACAAATGTACTAGTCTAAGTGATGACCTTCCTACATTTATTGGAAGAGATTAAGGAAATAAAAATAGGTTGGATTACTTGAGGTATTGTATACAATTTCCTGTTCAAAGTAATAATAACATTGCAAGGCTTAGACTCATAGACATCATGACGTTTCCATAAATCAGGTTGGCCCAAAAGAACATAAAAAACATGAAGGGGAGCAACATCACACAATACCTCATATTTGAATGGCTTGATGTCATATGATATGTGGAACTATTGGTTGACGATAAGTTCACTTCCTTGGTGGAGCCATCCGATGGTTTAGGGTTGTGAGTGTGATGTTGTCGGCAAAGCTAGCCACTTGATGACCTCCTCTCAGATGAGGGGATATTACACTCTCGGTTTTGGACAAGGTCCTACCCCTTGTCACTGTTTTGGAATGTTGTCTCAAAAATGCATCCATCATTTCACATCTTTCATTCTTGAGTCTTTCCACGATACCTCTACAAGGAATCATCAATCACATTTCTTTCTCTTGACAAAGAATATCCATCTTCTTTGTTTAGTAGGAAAAGTAAATAGAATGAGGTTATTATAACATTATTATGGAGTGTATATTTTGAACAATGTGTTATCTGTCATGAGTCCATGGGAATTATTCCAATATTGTGATTGTATATTTCTTTAGGGCATACGACATCGTGACAGTTCTCGCTTGGCTACTTGGAAACACAAAAGATACTTTTCCCAGACTATGCCTCTTCACCTAAAGCATAACCATACTTCATTCTAGGCTACGGGCTAGTCGCACTGCTACACTCCACAACTCATTTTTATAATCAGAGAGTCTTGGTAAATGTTTAACACTTGGTCATTTAAGAATACATCCATGAACATTTGAAACACACAAATATAATGGGAGTGACACAGTTTGTTCTGAACACCCAGCTAAGTATTATTATTGCAAAACAATTACTATGTGAGAACTACTGGCTCGATTTACAACTTGGGTAGGGCCGCACAACTTGCCTCACCTCATCAACACACTTATACATAGATTCGTCCAACCAATACTTGTCCGTCAAAAAAAAATTTGCAACCCCTAGAGTGCGCACGTTGTGTGTGCCCACCACAAACTTACTACCTCCTCTTGGTCACAAGACTTCACCAAGATAAAACATAGTTTCAGTTATGCCTTATAGGGAGTGCATATTGTGAACACAATGAGGAGACATTTCCACCCAAAGTGAATAGAATGAGGTTATTATAACATTATTATGGAGTGTTATTTCAAACAATGTGTTATGTGTCATGAGTCCATGGGACTTGCTCCAATATTGCGATTGCACATTTACTCAGGACATGCGACACCACGATGGTTCACTTGGCTTCTTGGAAACACCAAGGATACTTCATTCAGACTATGTCTCTTCACCTAGAACATACCCATACTTCATTCTAGGCTATGAGATAGTCACACTGCTACTCTGCAATTCATTTGTATAATCAAAGAGTCTTGTTAAACGTTTGACACTTGTTCATTTAAGAATACATCCATGAAAATTTGAAACAAGGAGAACAATTTTGAAAGAAGCAAGAGACACACACAAATATAATGGGAGTGACACAATTTGTGCCGATCACCCAACTAATTCTTATTATTGTGAAAAAATTACAATGTGAGCACTATTGGCTCAGTTTACAACTTGGGTAGAGCCAAACAACTTGTCTCACCTCATCAAGACACTCATACATAGATTCGTCCAACCAATATTTGTCCGTTACAACAAATTTCGCAACCCCTGTTGTGCACTTGAGACGTGTACCTACCTCAAACTTAATGCCTCTTATTTATCGCAAGACTTCACCAACATAACACATACTTTCAGTTATTCCTTATAGCATGCCTCACCCATACCTATGACAATAGTTTCCCAAATTCACCTTGTGCTTCCCGATATTGTCTACTTGTCTTCCATGTCCTAGAGACCATGTGTTATGTTGTGCCTTTCCTTAGAATAATTTATTTGGTCACTTGACTCTTGGCCCCCAATCCTTCTTGTTTATTTCTTGGTTGTGCACCCTTGTGTTCTTATATCGACTCCACCCATCACCTTTGTGAACCTTCACGTCCTCTGGGTGTGTCATTCCCCTTCAGAGACCCGCATGCCCAAACAAACCGATGCACCCCTTTGTTTTTGTATCTATGATGAACATAGGGAAGAATCTCATTCCATGTGTGGGTGTGCTTGGAATTGTACATGCATAGGATATTCACGATCATTTGGTTGACGACCTCGGTGTGGCCATCCATCTAGGGGTGGAAGGAAATGGAATTGGTGAGCTTGGTTTCCAACAATGACCAAAGGATCGACCAGAATGTGCTAATGAACCGATTGTCCTGATCTAAGATAATGGTTTGTGGTATCCAAAATCATCTTTTCTCACTCGCTCGATGGAACGTAGAGATGGACCAGATGGAACAACAATCCGTATTGAAGATGGAAGTTAGTGACAATTGTGTTTGCACCCAACATCTAGTAGGTGGTGGAAATGTTAGGATCTTTCTAATAGATTTGTGGC
Organism: Picea engelmannii; assembly: GCA_009831015.1. NCBI lineage: Eukaryota > Viridiplantae > Streptophyta > Pinopsida > Pinales > Pinaceae > Picea > Picea engelmannii. Next base: position 763,822 of record ML795869.1, read on the forward strand.
CATATGGAGGTCCTCTTGGCCACAAGAGTCTAGCACCATGGTGAGTCTCATGACTTGAGGTCGGTTGAGGAAATCAACAACCTGGTTGGTAATTCTTGTCGTATACTTAATGTTGTGGTGGAACTGCTGCAAGTATGTGGACCACTTTTGATGGCGATGATTCTGAAATTTTCTTTGTGTCTGCAAGAACTGTACCGACTTATGATGAATGTGGATGATTGTCTCCTTCCCTATAATGTAATTCCTCCACTGGAAGAATTATTGCACAATGGAGTACATTTATTCTACATAAGTATGGTAATTGCGAATGACATATGATAATGTCTCACTATGATAGGGCACAAGGTGGTCATGTTGAGTGATAAATGCACACACAACATAGTCTAAAGCATTTGTTTCGATCTTAAATGGTTGTTTCAGGTCAAGTAATGAAAGCACTAGGGATGAGCACAAGCGCTACTTTAGATTGTAGAACACATTTTGTTGGGATAGGACCCACACCAAATTTTCCTTACCACCACCCCTGGTTACTTGGTTGAGGGCCCATGTAATATGGGAGAATCCCAAAACAAACCTGTGATAGAAATTGGAAAGGCCTGAGAAGCTATGGAGCTCAGTGAGTGTGGTTGGGGCTGGCCAATCACAAATGACTATGAATTTTTCTACATTTTTATTATGGAGAGCCCTAAAAATGTTGTTTAGGTCCTTAAAACTACCATGTAAGTTCAGGACCTGAAAACCAGGAAAAAACTTCCAAACTGAGAAACTATCAAGATGAGCCATTTGCGGAAGGCTTGCACAATGGAGTACATTTCAAGCAGGCTTTCACAATGGAGTACATTTTTTTATCGTAAGTAGGGTACTTATGAATGACATCTGATAGTGTCTAACTATGATAGGGAACAAGGTTTTCCTGTTGAACGAGAACTATTCCCACAACATAGTCTGAAGCATATGTTTCGATCTCAAAGGGTTGTTGTAGGTTAAGTAATGAAATCAATAGGGTTGAGCACAAGTGTTTCTTTAGATCATCAAACTCTTGTTGTTGGGACAGGCCCCACACAAAATTTTCCTTACCATCACCCCTGGTAACTTGGCTGAGGGCCCATGCAATATGGGAGAATCCTAATACAAACCTGCGATAGAGATTGGCAAGGCATAAGAAGATCCCAATCTCAGTGAGTGTGGTTGGGGTTGGACAATCATGGATGACTTGGATATTGGCTAGATCCACATGCACAACATGCTCATCAACAATGTATCCTAAGTACTGAACCTTGTCCATGATGAAGGAACTATTTTCCAAATCGACATATAGATTTTGTTGTCAAAGAGTGTGGATAAACTACTGAATATGATGCAAGTGTTCCTCCCAAGTATTGTTGTAGATGAGGATGTCATCAAGATACACCACTAAAACATAATTAGTGAAAGATTGCAGGATATCGTCCATCATCCTCATGAAAGTTGTTGGGGCATTTTTCAAACCAATGAGCATGGCCAACCATTAAAAAAGACCTTCTTTTGAGTTGAAGGAATCCTTCCATACACATGTTTAATTTATTGAGACCTGATGGTAGCCAAAATTCAGATCAATCTTACTGAAGTATTTTTCCCCCTTGAATTGATCAATGAGATAGTCGATTCAAGGAATTGGGTACTAGTTCCTGATTATAATTTTATGTAGGGCTCGATAATCAATGCAAAGTCACTAGGTCTCATATTTCTTTTGCACCAGCATGATCGAGCTTCCATAAGGTGATGAGTTGGGTCAGATATGCCTCTTTTGGAGAAATTCTTGGATCTGACACTTGATCTCCTTATTTTCTAACAGAGAGTGGCGATAGACTGGCCCAATAGGTAGCGGTGTGTCAAGGGTCATATCCATGGAATGCTTGACCTAACAATGCATAGGTACTCCAGTAAGTGATGAGAAGATGTATTTGCATTCTTCCATGACCCTATCCACTTACTTATGTTGTATGGAGAGGTCTACCATGGAGGCCATGGATGTTATTCCAATATTTCACTCAATCTAAGAGAAAATTAGGAACAAGACAAATGTATTAGTCTGAGTGATGACCTTCCTACATTTATTGGAGGAGATCAAGGAAATAACAATAGGTGGGATTACCTCAGGTATCGTATACAATTTCCTGATCAAAGTAATAATAACATTGTGAGGCCTAGAATCATATACATCATGATGTTTCCATAAATTAGGTTGGCCTAAAAGAATATAAAAAACATGAAGGGGAGCAACATCACACAATACCTCATATTTGAATGGCTTGATGTCGTACGATAGGTGGCATTGTTGGTTGTCGATAATATCACTTCCTTGGTGGATCCATCTGATGGTGTAGGGTTGTGAGTGTGACATTGTCGGCAAGGCTAGTCACTTGATGACCTCCTCTGAGATGAGAGGATATTACACTCTTGGTTTTGGACAAGGTCCTACCCCTTGTCACTGTTTTGGAAAGTTGCCTAAAAAATGCATTTATCATTTCACGTATTTCATTCTTGAGTCTTTCCATGATACCTCCATAAGGCATTATCAATCACATTTCTTTCTCTTGACAGAGCATCTTCGTCTTATTTTTTAGTATGAAAAGTAAATAGAATGATGTTATTATAACATTATTAAGGAGTGTATATTTTGAACAATGTGTTGTGTGTCATGAGTCCATGGGAATTTTTCCAATATTGTGATTGTACATTTCTTTAGGGAATACCAAACCACGACAGTTCTCTCTTGGCTACTTGGAAACACCAAGGATACTTCATCCAGACTATGCCTCTTTACCTAGAGCATAACCATACTTCGTTCTAGGCTACGGGCTAGTTGCACTACTACACTTCACAACTTATTTTTAGAATCAGAGAGTCTTGTTAAATGTTTAACACTGGTCATTTAAGAATACATCCATGAACATTTGAAACAAAGAGAACAATTTTAAAACAAGCAAGAGAAACACACAGATATAATTGGAGTGACACAATTTGTTCTGAACACCCAACTAAGTATTATTGTTATGAAAAACTTACTATGTGAGCACTATTGGCTTGATTTACAACTTGGGTAGAGCCGCACAAATTGCCTCACCTCATCAATACACTTATACATAGATTCATCCAACCAATACTTGTCCTTCAAAAAAAAATTCGCAACCCCTAGAGTGCGCACGTGGTGTGTGCCTACCACAGACTTACTACCTCCTCTTGGTCTCAAGACTTCACCAAGATAACACATAGTTTCAATTATTCATTATAGGGAGTGTATATTGTGAACACAGTGAGGAGACATTTCCACCCAAAGTGAAGAGAATGAAGTTATTATAACATTATTATGGAGTGTTATTTTGAACAATGTGTTATGTGTCATGATTCCATGGGACTTGCTCCAATATTGCGATTGTACATTTATTTAGGACATGAGACACTGCAATGGTTTGCTTGGCTTCTTGGAAACACCAAGGATACTTTATCCGGACTATTTCTCTTCACCTAGAGCATACCCATACTTCATTCTAGGCTATGAGCTAGTCACACTACTACTCTGCAATTCATTTGTATAATCAGAGAGTCTTGTTAAATGTTTAACACTTGGTCATTTAAGCATATATCCATGAAAATTTTAAACAAAGAGAACAATTTTGAAACACGCAAGAGACACACACAAATATAATGGGATTGACACAATTTGTTTCGATCACCCAACTAATTCTTATTACTGTGAAGAAATTACAATTTGAGCACTAGTGGCTTGGTTTACAACTCGTGTAGATCCAAACAACTTGTCTCACCTCATCAAGACACTCATACATAGATTCGTCCAACCAAGACTTGCCTATTAGAAAAAATTTCGCAACCCCTGTTGTGCACCCGAGACGTGTACCTACCACAAACTTACTGCCTCTTATTTATCACAAGATTTCACCAAGATAACACATACTTTCAGTTATTCCTTATAGCATGCCTCATCCATACCTATGACAATACTTTCCCAAATTCCCCTTATGCTTCCTAATATTGGCTACAAACTTATTACAAACTTTCGTAAAATTCTGTCACTATCAAGGAATCAACTTCAAAATTCCATTGGTGAAAGTGTTGGCATCGACATCCTCATTCTAAAGTACAAAGATGAAGGAGAATAAGGGTGTATTCTTTCAGAAACATTTGTTATGCAGATCAAGGAGTAGGAAATTGCATCATAGAGTGTAAGACTCTTATTAGGAGCTGGTTGCGAACATTGAATTTTTCTCTCCATACATTTGGAGGACCAAAAGTGTTTTTTTGGTGGAGTTTTGATCCAAGAGGATATCCACATGCAAAATTCCTAATTTTCACACCATGGGATAAATCATTAAAAAATTTGATGATAGGTGAAAAAGTTCAAAATAAATAATTAATACTTATGAATGATTTAATTAAATTGTAAAAATGATTAATACTTCAAATGAGTACGAGAAACTCGTGTATTAGTCATGCACATCTGAAAAATGATTAATTCTTGAAGTGAGTTTGAGAATCTCACGTATTATTCATTTAATTGTAAATATGGGAAATTAGTTTTGTGAGAGAATCCAACTCACAAATTAGTTTATTAATTTTAAGGGGAAATTGGTGTCCTAATATCAAGGGGGAAGTTAAGGGTCTCATGAGTTGGTTTTCACTCTTCCTCACTTTATTACAAGTGGTTTTCTAGTCTCAAGGATGAAGTTAAGGTTCTCATGATTTGGTTGATATGATTTCTCATTTTTTTCCTTGAGTGGTTAATAGATACTAAAATTGTAGATCTTGTTTCCTTGAGTTATGGAGTTAAGAAAAACTATATAAAATACTTATGTAATATTTGGGTTTCATTCCCTTGTGGATGACCCCTTGAGGGGTCCCTTTATGGATTTGATGAGAGAGTCTATTTTTATTCCACATGCTTGTAGGAGATCAACCTTTTTCAGAGGAGATCGTTTGTTTGTAGGAGAGACATTGCCGCATGATTTTGAGAGATATATCCTTGTACTCTCAGAGGAAATAATCTCTTTGTAGGAGAGACATGGCCATGTACATGTGATAACCTATCTCTTTTCATTATGTATGAGAGAATCTCTTCAATAGTGCCATTTGTTGCGGGAATTCTACTGCCAATTGTTGAGGTGGCAACTTATCTTTTTACATTGTAAAGGAGAGTAGTTTTGAAGAAGAGAATGAAGCGGTTTGTGGATTTTATGAGCCCATATACATAGATAGAAGGCTCTGATGAACTCTGTTAAAAATTCAGCGATCCCTTGTTTTTCTTATGCATGTTTTATCTCCACAATTATGTTAATTCTGGTGAAATCCATTAACAATTTGGTGATATCTTGTCTCATATTTTTCTTATGCATGTTTTATTTCATAAATTATGTACATTAAATGAATTAAATAATGGATTATGTGACTAACAACACATTCACCAAGTAAATATTCAATATGAATTCAATCCTTCATAAGTACATATTTTCACCATTGATGCAATCAAGTTCAATAGATCCAAAACAAGATTGGTATGAGTGTCACCCCGGTTTCAGATCACCCCTTCTTTGTACGCTTCTTGGATTCCCATGGGAGGTCCCGTCAAAATTAATTTTGAATGTTCCCTCTTCTAGTACTCATATGGTTATTGATCAGTCTTCTTCTGTAGCAAACTTCCCTCTCTAGTAGATAACTCAATGATATTTGGCAATGAAAAATCATGATTTTGACAAGGTAAACTTGATTACCTACTTCTTAGTAGTAGATTTTTTCAGATGTTTTTCAATAATTAAAAAATCTCTTGAAGGAGGTTTTCTAAGGCCTTATCTCTTTGGATTATGTTTTCTATTTATTCTATCTCTAGTTATCGAAGTGACACAAGATTCTAGGTTGTCTTTCGTTACAAAGATATATTTCCTCTATCAGTGATTAGGTATATGAACACCGTCAATTCAAATGTATTTCATTTAAATTCATGTATTTACGCTGTAAAGAGTAAGAGTAATTGTACGTTTTGGGGGAATCGAAAGAATTTCCAAAGCTATTGAAATACTTTCCAACTCTATTGGCCCTGTCATAGGTAGATGGATTCATAGGCCCTCTTTCTCATTGGAACAACTCCATACTACAATTTTAATATTCAAAAGTTGCAATTCCAACAATCCATCAAAAACCAATTGAATTTGTAATGAAACCCCCCCCCCCCAAAAAAAAAAATGTGTGTTACGTGAATACCCTATTCCTATGTTTATGGACTTCACTCATTGGGATACAAGGATTCTTTAACTTTGAGGTTAGTAATTTTTAGCCTCTAAGTTTCTTTAAAAAATTGTTCTTCCACTTTAAAGGTGAGATTTTCCTTTCTCTTAATTTTAGACTAAATGGTCTCAATGATTCTCTAATTTTCCCGGTGACGTCATTGTTTATGCTTATAAAGTGGTGTATAATTTATTAAGAGTAGTTTACTTTTATAGCTTTGAATAAAAAATATGTTTCAAATATGTGTATCACTTTTGATAAATTAAAATAGTAAAATTATGAATGTGAAAGTTTAACCTTAATTAGATATATAATATAAAAATAACTAAAAAAAATAACATAATTTAATTGAATTTTACATATTTAAGAAGTCATCTAAACATTATATGATTTGGACTTTTTTTGGAAATCACCACTAGAATCTGGTTCATCAGCAGAGTTCGTCTATATAATTTTGGTTAGATTACAATTTTTCATTGCTGAAATTGTATTTTTGAATGCATAAATGGATTCAACATCCTAAAAAATGTTGGTATAATTAGACACTTAGGAGTTAGTTAAGATCAAATTGGTCTAGGGTGTCTTTAGGTAAAAGTGTGTTTCTTGGTGTTTTTATTCAATACTCATTAGTATACATTTGTATTTATGTAATCCGACAATCACGATATGTCCTAGACATAAAGTGATATGACAACTCATATTGTTCTCGATCTTAACAACTATATTGATATGTTTCTTAACACTTGATTGGTCTATGATCTCTATTTAAAGAGTGATGGGCCTCCATCTTGTCACCTTTTTCCTCCTTTATGACCTATGATAAAAATATATTTTTCCCCTTTCATATGCTAGAGACTCATTACCTAATTTATTTTAGTTTTCCTAAGATGTTAGCATTTCCATGTTAGCAATATACCTTCAAGCCTCTTTATGAGGAGTGTTTTGAGACATACAAAAGGTCTACTCTCAACATAAATAATATTCCATCTTGAAGGCATGAGGATAGAATTCTTTCATGTGCAATCAACAATTCCAACAATATGTAGTTTCTCATTTAATGGATTAACTAAACTGGGAGTCAATATCCATGGATTACATGTCAGGTTTTCCCTCAAACAAACATGTTCATGATTGTGTCTTTATGGTTTTCAATTAATTCTCTAAAATGACATTTTTTCTACCATGTAAAAATAATATCACACTTAAGGCCACTCCTAGGATCTTCTTTGAGCATTAATAGAAGTGTTCCTAAATATCCATATCTTTGATGACTCAGGAGGTTAGGAACGTTAGTATTGTGACATATATTTTTAAATTTTTATCTAATTTGGGTATACGCAATGCACTCTTGGAGAAAGTGAGTTTCATATTCAACCCTATTAGTGTCACAAAGATGACAAATTATTATGTCCCATGGTGTTTTGGGAATTTTCCAATGCCCAGATTCTCTATGTAGCTCATGGGAGTTGGTTTGTATTTTAGCAATGTTGATATTCTTCTTTGTGGTAGTCGAAATTGAAAGATACTTTTGATCTTATATATTATGGTTGACCACCTCCTTGTAGTATCTTAATTGTTTTTTCATCCTCTAATTCTTTGTCACGCTACATATTCTCCTTAAATTTAAATGTAATAATATTTTTAAGACTATCCATATTATGGTGCATGGCATCTTCCTGTATTCCCAATAATTGAGCTAAGACTTGGCATCTTTATACCATCCCTGCTTGAGTTGTTGGTTATTTTGGGTAGAGTTTGAATGTGTTTTGTGGAATCTCTTGTCATCCACATTGTTTATTTTTTGTTGTAAACTAAGTACCTATTACTGGTCATCTTTTCAATGAGGGAAAGGATCACTTCTATGAGGAGGATAGGATAGGTTATTTTTCCTTTAATTTTGATATTATAAGTTATAAAATTCTTTTGGGTCTTTTGTACCTTTCTCCATGTTTTCTAGAGATACAAAATCCCTAAACTTCAGATACGTATAAGATAACACATTTGATGAGAGTATTATTCAAAGGAGTTTTTCTTATCGCACAACCAAATATATGATATTACCAATAAAATAATAAAATAATAAATCCCATATATTACTAGGCTCTAGTTCAATAAACCGAAAGAAATGTGTATTACCCAAATATATATTCGAATTTCCTTCACACCAAAACAAAGAATCCAAACATCACAATAAACGTGAGAATGGAATATTGACTTTATTATTGCATAACAATAAAAATCGAAGTATTACCTTCATCAAGGGGTAAACTTTTCTTCACTTGAGAGTGCAGACCTCAGTTAATGTTAAAGAAACAAATTTTAAAACTTGAAAAACATGAAGCTCCAGACATTGTTATTGGAGCTATTGTTGTAGTTGTGTAACCAGTCTCAACTACACTCCCGATGCCATACCTAAGTGCCTTCAAATAATTTTCATTCTTATGGTCCACAATGCGCAATTTGATTTATCAAATATAGGAGGATTGTTTGTAGAGAAACCTTCATATTTATCCATGTATGTTGCAAGAACTCACCTTCGAATGTTTATATTGTTTGGAAGGAACCTTCTATGATACCAATTGTTGGGACACTTACTT
>ML795869.1:772706-808878 GCA_009831015.1 Picea engelmannii
AATCAATATAAGGACACTTTTATTTTACTACAATATTTATCAATTATTACTTTACTTACTACAATAGTTTAACATACAATTATACAATCCACAATAGACATAGATTTAACGTGGAAAAAAAATCAGAGAAAACAACAAAATAATTCTTTTATAAAATCATGTAGGGACCAACCTACAAGAGACACAAATCTCCTCTTCTAAGCACCAACTCAACAATCCCTGTATGCATCAACCTATAGCTGTAATGTTTTTCATGAACCAACCTACATTAGACACCAATCCCCTTAGTTGAGCAACGACTAAGCAAGATGTAGACACAAATCTAATGGAAACACTAATCTCCTCACTCTGTCAACAATGACAGATTATTTATTGCTAGATATTTTGTTCTATTCATAGGTTACATATAGACAATGCAAATTGGGGTAGAATACAATCCACCATAGTGGTGGTCTAGAGTGATCTATACACACACTGGAAGTTAGGAGAGTAAACTTCCACCTAGTTTAGTTTCTCAGGTAGTTACGGGAGTGAACTACCACCTACTCTAAGTTAACTAGTCTCTAAGTTTTCAGTTAACTGGCTGAAACATAGTGAAGTGAAGAGGAGATCTGGGAATCATGAGTAATGTGCTATTTTGGTGATATTCCCAAGAAAAATGCACATTAGTTGGTGGTGATCCGAATGTTACATGGTGATGATCCCAATGTGGCATCTAGAATCCACTCAACTGATCAAACTGAAGTGTGAACTGGAGAGAATATTCTCTTAGAGGAATATTCTCCCTAACCTATAGGAGACTGAATAATGACTAATAAACATAGGAAAAACCTTTGGAAAGAGAAATTGTAGGTGTGTGTGAAGTATCTCCAACACCCCCTTGAATATCACTATGGTGAAAATAAAGAATGGGTCCCAACAATGAGGCCATGTTAGGTACCCAAATACAAAAGATACACTAAAATAAACTAGGAAAGAGGGAAAAACTNCCTCAAAGTATAATTTATATAAAAATAATAATTGATAGTTGCTAGGAAACTATGTCCTTCACTCCAAGACGACTGCGCAGAGAATGGAAATTATGATCAACAAAGGTCTTGGTGAAGATGTATGCAGTTTGTTATATTGAAGGACATAACTGTAGGTTGATGATACCCTCGTATACTAAGCCTCAGATGTAGTGCATGTGGATCTCGATGTGCTTCATCCTCTGCCTCTGAATTAGATCTTTGCAGAACTTGAGAGTGCTCTATTTGCCACACCATATGATGATTGGCCAATGAATATGAACACCCAACTCAATGAGAAAATTTTATAGCCACATATCCTTAATGGTTATGTTAACTACCCATATGTACTCTGCCTCGGTTGAATATAGAGAAATAGAATCCTACTTCTTACCTGACCAACAGATAATCCCAGAACCAAGACTGAGTGAGTAACCAGATATTGAATTGTGATCAATGTTATCACCAACCCAGTCAAAATCAGTAAAATTGATGAGGTCCAATGCAGATTATTATACATAGTGAATCCCAAAGGCTATGGTGCCCTGTATGCATCGAAGGATACACTTTGCATCCCTCCAATGTATCTCATGCGACTCTTGCATGAACTTGGAGACTGTTTCACTTGCATAGGAGAGGTCTCATCTGGAGTGTGTGAGATACAACAAGCTCCCCACTAGTTTTATGTACAATGTGTTGTCAACCTGTGATAGGGATGAAGTAGGGGAAGACTTTCATTCTATCATGTGAAATATCTCAAGAATATCTCATGCATACTTTACCTGAGACAATTTTATGCATGATGCATCTTGACTGATCTCGATTCCAATGAAGAATTGTACTGAACCCATGTCCATCATCAATAATTTTTCATGCATAACCATATTTACTACAACAATCTCTGAAGTCAAGCAATCGATTCTCACCAAATCATCAAAATACATAACTAGGAGTAGAAGTGAATCAACCGTCCTGAGCATGTAAACATTCAGGTCTGTCTTACAATGTACAAATTTGTATGAGATTAGGTAGGAGTCCATATTGAAATACCATGCCATCAGAGCCTGCTTAATTCCATAAAGAGTCTTCTTTAGTCGACATACCAAAGACGAATCCTGCATAGATCCTTGGGGCTGCTCCATATATATCTCCTCAGAGAGATCTCCATAAATAAATTCATTATTCACATGCATTTGATGGAATGCCCATCATTTGGACATCTTAATGGAAAGTTCCAAACGTATGGAATCCATCTTCTCTACTGAAGTGAAGGTATCATGATAGTCAATAAAATGAACCTGTTGAAATCCTTTGGCAACTATCCTGGATTTGTATCTACTAACATGTCCATCCACTGTGCTCTTGGTCCTGTAGAACCATATACACCTGAAAAGTTTCCTTCTTGAGGGAAGGGGAACCATATCCCAAGTCTGGTTCTTGAGGAGGGATTTGTACTCCTCCTACATGGAGGATTCCCAAAATGGATTTCTAGCAACCTCGCCATAGGACTATGGATCTGAAGACTGCACTAATAAAATATTCCTCAGTGCAATAAGAGTCTCATTGAAATAAGATCGAGTCCTCCAAGCATTAGCCAAATCCCCAACAAGATATCATGCATCTTGAAGACTAGTATTGGCCCACTTGGGCCTCTTCTCGGGCTCTGCATCTACATATGCATGCACTAAATATGCATCTGGATGTATTGAATATTTATTTGGATCATCTGTATCCTGAGAATCATAATTCTCATCTGAATAAGAGTTGATATCTACATTCTCATCATCTCCAACAGGTGGAAGAAAAAATGTGTCTACATGCGGTTCTTGAGTTACATGCGAGACACTTTCCTCGAATTGGAAACTTCACTCAATGATGAGCCAGTCCGAGGAAATATCAATGAGTCAGTATCCCTTGACATCATTGGGGTATCCAAAAAATATAAACTCTTTTCAATGTGGATCCAGTGCCTTCCTCTTCTTAGAGGGAATCCTGGCCCATGCACGTGAACCGAAAATACAGAAGTGGGTCACTTCCAGTTTGAGGCTGCTCCAAGCCTCGTAGAGGGTCTTATCCTTGACATATATATGTGGAGATATTCTTTGGATGTAGTTTTCACAATTAAGTGCTTCATCCCATAATCTCTATGGAAGTGACTTTGGATGTAGCATGCAAGATGCCATCTCTTTTGGAGATCTATTTTTCCGCTCAGCAACTCCGTTTTGTTGCGGTGTATAAGGAACTGTGTGTTGCAAATGAATCCCGACCTCATGAAAAATATTTTGTATCCCATGGTTGAAATATTATCCCCTATTATCTATTCTGAGGACTTTGATTTTCTTTCCCGACTGTGTCTCAATAAGGGATTTGAAATATTTGAGGTGTTGTAAGATCTCTAATTTTTTTTCCGAGAAACAAAATCCATGTGAAGCGTGAGAAATCATAAAAAAAATGAGAACGTACCTTGTTGTATTGATGGATGGATTTGTACGAGGGCCAATTAGGTCACTATGGATCATATCTAATGGAAAGGAAGCCTTATGAGTCTTTCCTTTGTTGAATTTCTCTTGCGGGTGTTTTCCAAGAACACATCCCTCACAAATTCCTTTGGAGAAGTGGATGTCACGTAGACCATAAACCATTCCATTATTGCTAAGATATTTCATATATTGGAAATTTAAATCCCTGAACCTTTCGTGCCATACCATACTTCTTTCATCAGCATGGGTAAGCATTAATTAAAAATATGGTTCAGAAAATTCAGAAAATATGTAGAGTCTAGAATGATGATTTACCTCACTGGTAGCAACCCTGGAATTGGATTTCATGTCATAGATATCCACTGCATCAGGTGTGAATACGACTCTCTTTCCAGTGCCATAGTTTTTCATCTGATACATGGAGAGAAGATTGATGGAAAATTTGGGAATGTATAACACATTCTCGAAGCTTCTGTTTGTGAGTTCAATTCTTCCTTTGTCGGTGACCTCAACTTGAGAGTTGTCTCCCATCATAATAGGAGTACCTTTGCATGCATCCAATGATGAATAAACTTATTTTGTGGATTTTTTGTGGTGTTATGCACCTGAATCTGTGATCTAAGCATCAAGAGAGGAGTTGATGGAAATCAAAGGATGGCTAGAATTGCCTTTATTGGTATTCAGATCTTCTGGCTTCTTCTTCTCAGCATCCTTGGGGATGTGATCTCCAAGGTTGTGTTTCTGAATTATTTGGGCCATTTGATCTATCTATTTCTGCATACATGCATATTCTGGATGGAATCCTTTATGGCAGTAAGTGCATTTCTCCCATTTTCTTCCCTTTCCACCTTTGGTTCTGAAGGCATCGTTGAAGGGTTTTGAGTACCCTTCCTTCTTTGGTTTTTCATGTGATTTCTTTTTGTCTTTCTCTTTAGATTTATAATATTGATGACTCCTACCATATTGCACAGTAATTGCATGCACCTTTGGGCCTTTGATTTTTCCCAGATTGATGAGCTTGTCCTGCTCTTGTGTTAGAGACTCGATAAAGGCCTCAAGAGAGGGAATTGTCAAGTTGTCTCTAGAGGAGATCCTAACTAAATGAAATGTACATACAAACATTGATTATTCCAGACAAAGTTTGGAGAGAATGGTAAGAACCTTTTTTTTCTCCTCCTTAGATTTATCAACCCTGCAAGCCTTGAGTTGCAACAACAAATCCTTATATTTGGTAACGAAATCTTGGATATTGTCGAAGGTTTTTGGATCCAAAGTGAGAAATTCCATATCGAGAAGGTGTCCCCTCATCTCATCCTATTTTCTAAAAATACCTTCCATGGTGTTCGAATATTCAATGGGGGTTTTATAGGAGGATATGTGAAATTGGAGTTCACGAGAAATGAGACTGCAAATAGTTCCAAATGCTTCGTCCATTTGATTTAGATACTTAGATTTTTCTATGGATGATGTGGGTTATGTTGGAACCCTATATAATAGGGGAATCAGTTTTCTAACTCTATTTATCTATTTCAGGCATTATATGTTTGCTCATGACGCATGGCGAAGGCGGTAGAAAGCACTCGACACTGACCAAGCATAAAATGAGTACCTGCGCGCGAGCTTCAAAATGCGTTCCGATGCATTTTTAGCAAAAAATTGTGAATTGGTTTGAAATGGAAAAATTTAATTCTTGTGGGCAAATACAAATTTGGTTTGTTCGCCAAAATTTGGTCTTTTTAGCCAAAATTGGCCCCTCGGCCTTTATGCAGATTTTCTGTTTAGTTTATCAAAATATAAATATTTTGACAATATTTTTAGCAAAAAGATATATTGGCCTAGGGCCAACCCCCGAATAATCAACACCAAGGATAAGCACCATTTCAAAAACTGACAACAAACACTCAAGTCAGCGCCAAACTCCAAAGATAGCCTTGGGCTCACTTCATCGAAATACTTTCCATCTATTGGCATATATCAATATTCATTTGTGTTTTCTTCTCATGAATGTGGGATTAATTCCCAAGACTTTAAAAATAAAAACACAGAGTTACTCTGTGCGCCGAGGTGTCAACCAGATTTTATGCATCAAGAGTTGGCTAGGCGATTACAGTCAACGTGTGGAGGTCCATATTTTGATACGCCATGTGTAGGGGAGATCATGCCCCCAAGGTTACTGTACATGTTTCCAAACAATGGGATATCGTTGCGGATGCTCAGGATGCATGCGCCCACGAAGAGCAGTAGCATGTAAGATCAGGTTGCAACGATCCTCATAGCAAAGGGAAAAAGTTATATTGCCCAGTATGGATTAATTAATTGATGCCATGTGCAATTTAGCACAAAAATATGCTCACATTACAATGTTATCTCAGACACAGGGGTAGCCATCTTCACCAACTACATTGGGAAAGGAGATGGCAAACTTTACTTTCACACTAGCTGAGCAGCGACGAAAAGTTGTTGAAGTGAGATTATTAGGAAAAATGGCTGGTGTTGTAGGGAACTATAATGCCCATCTTGTAGCATACCCAGATGTTCCATGGAAGAAGGTGGCAGAGGATTTTGTAACTTCTCTTGGAATAGGCTTCAATCCATATACAACACAAATTGAGCCTCATGACTACATTGCAGAACTTTTTGATGAAATTGTGCGGTTTAACAACATTTTAGTTGGATTTGATAGAGATACATGGGGTTATATATCGTTGGGTTACTTCAGACAACCTGTTAAAGCTGGTGAAGTTGGATCTTCAACCATGCCTCACAAAGTCAATCCTATCGATTTTGAGAATAGTGAGGGTAATCTAAGACTAGCAAATGCAATTTTATGCCACCTCAGCTCAAAGCTACCTATTTCACGCTGGCAGCGTGACTTGACTGATTCAACTGTACTCCGCAATCTTGGTTCGGCACTGGGATACTCTCTCGCATACAAAAGTACATTGAGAGGGGTCACTAAACTGGAGGTTAATGAGCGTCGAATCAGTGAGGATTTGGAGAAAGCTTGGGAGGATCTTGCAGAGCCAATTCAAATGGTGATGCCCAAGCATGTAATTCCAGAGCCTTATGAAAAATTGAAGGAGTTCACTCGTGGTCGTGCAGTAACAAGAGAAATCATGCAGGAGTTCATTGAAAGTCTAGACATGCCAATTTGGCTCGCTATGATTGGAAATATTTAGTTGTTGATGAGGGACACCAATTAAAAAATTTCCAACTGCAAATCCCTGAGGTTAGTGGCAAACAGGGAACCCGACTACAATAGTTTGATCCACATATTTAGGTAATAGTTACACAAGTGGAAAAGCATGTTTAGACAGATGTGGCAGAGCATCATTGTTTTGAGGCATCGTTTCAAATGTAGCTGGCAGTCAAGGGCACGTGGCAATAATTCAATAACTGAAGATCATATCTAGATCCTCATATCAACCAATTATCCATCTTTTTAGGCGCAGATCATCATCAGGTGGCGAATCTCTTCAATATTTTGGATATTAGCAGAGCACAAGTGGCATTTTCCAGCAGGGCATTCAAACTACAGTTGAGAAATTACAGGAAGAAAGCCAACAAGAAGAATATCATCTCCAGAATCCGAGGCAATCAAAGGGACAAGTGGCCATTATTTCCCAGATTCGAGGGATAGGCATCAACAACCTCCCAACAAATTTGAGACGACCAACCAACAGTTTCTAAATTTAGTTTTTTCTTTTTTACTGTTTGGTTTGTTTTAGGAGACCATCTGCGACATGTGTCAAAAGGATTGTAACTTCTTTTCTATTTTTAGAAAGCAGAGTTAGAGCGCTAGTCCTGGCAAGGCTGAGGATTTTTTTTTATTTATGCATATGTAAAAGACAGGACTGGGGTTCGGGCTGAGTAGGAGAGGGTTAGACCTGTGTGAGGAGGTTTCGACCTTTGTGAGTGGGTTTTCAGCAGTAAAATGTCTTTCTTTTTGGCTGGACCTGAAGAGGGTGTATTTTTATTTGCTGGAAAGTGGGCTATGTTTGGCCAGAGAACTTTTTCTGTAACCTTTAATGATTGATTAGTAATGGGCTTGTTTTTTACAGGATTCCTGTGCGGAGGTGTTGGTGGCATTTCCCTTCTTTGTTAAGTGTTTTCCTGTTATCATTTTGTTTGTTGTCAATTCTTATTGTCAGAAGATAGTAAACATAGCAGAATTTATTGGCAAATACTCTGCATCTGTCCTTTTGATAATATTTATGTTATTCATCTAAAGAGCTCAGTTAAGGAATTCTTAGCTTCTCCTTTGCTTGGCTTTTTCCTCCCCTATTTTTTCCTTAAATCGACACCATCAAAACTTAATTCGATCCAACATTTCTGCTACCTTGCCCTGTGTAAGAACTTTGTCCATATCTGAGAGTGAATCACACTTTTAAGCGCAGACCCCATTTTCCCAATGGCCCTCCTTGCTGTCCCAAACTAACCATTTAAAAATAAAAAACCCCATACTTTCATAGCTAGCCTAAAATCCATCCTATACAAACCAAGTTAAATCGAAAAGAGAGATCCCTCTCTGAGTCTTGGAGGGCTAGATCCAAGACTCGAAGTGGTTCGAGGTTACCTTTGTGATTGCCTCCGCAGCCTTAGGCAAATTACAGAGCGCTAACATTTTTGGCGAATCCACTGGGGAACTTCTCCAGAGATTGCACTTCAAGTTCAGATTTGACTTCTGATGGTGAACAGAAGCCAAACACAGGAAGGTTGTACCATTCACCTGGCGACTCCATTGTTCAAGATCTCGAGCTTCAAAGTTCACAAGCGACTTCACTGCCAAAGAATCCAGATTTCAAAGCCTTGATGATGCTTCAAGATGATAGGGTATGTGGTAAATCCTATATCTTGTGAAGCCATAGAATAATGCAGGGGTAAGTTAGTAGAATTTCACCTTGACGAAGACTTTTTAACAACTGTGTTTCGTATTTTGGAATCGAGCAAATTTTCCCCTAAAAGTAAAATTTGTTTTCTTGAGTTAGTTGTCGACAAGTTCGAAAATGATATTGAACTTTTGGATTCTCAAATTCAGTCCTACAATTTCCTAGATCTCAAAGAATTCTTGGAAAATCTTCCTTCTCCAAAGCAAGAGGAAATCGTACTACCTGTTGATTTGCAGATTGATGATGATTATGTTTTCAAGTATAAGGCTGAAGTTGTAGATGCAGGGTTTAATTTTGAAGATGGAACTGATCTACTAGTCATAGAAGATCTAGGAACGAATATCATGCATCATGATTTAATTGATCCTATAGCAGATTACATGGAGGTTTATGTTAGCTTGAGTTTTCAAACATGTAATCTCTATAACGACCAAATATGTCACCAGTTGCCAGTACATATTTCAGCCTTGATTTTCGTCAAGTATGATGAGGAAGCCCAATCATGGGATCAACTGCTGGGTTGGCTTCATTGGCACTTTTTCATTACCTGATTGAAGCAGTAACTGTTAGCAAAGTAGGGTAGGTAGGAATGCGCCAATAATCTCAACATGATGAACACTTTTCTTTTTATCTCTTGATAGTTTTATTTTCAGTTTACAGTTTGAGGGCAGCCCAATGATCAGCTGGTCGGAGAAATTCAAAGTTCAGTGGTTCTAGACATCTCCTTCGGAGCTATCTTCCCCAGGTGGAGCCTATGTTGGAACCCTATATAATAGGGGAATCAGTTTTCTAACTCTATCTATCTATTTCAGGCATTATATGTTTGCTCATGACGCATGGCGAAGGCGGCAAAAAGCGCTCGACACTGACCAAGCATAAAATGAGTACCTACGTGCGAGCTTCAAAATGAGTTCCGGTGCATTTTTAGCAAAAAATTGTGAATTGGTTTGAAATGGAAAAATTTAATTCTTGTGGGAAAATACAAATTTGGTTTGTTCGCCAAAATTTGGTCTTTTTAGCCAAAATTGGCCCCTCGGCCTTTATGCAGAGTTTCTGTTTTGTTTATCAAAATATAAATATTTTGACAATATTTTTAGCAAAAAGATATATTGGCCTAGGGCCAACCCCCGAATAATCAACACCAAGGATAAGCACCATTTCACAAACCGACAACAAACACTCAAGTCAGCGCCAAACTCCAAAGATAGCCTTGGGCTCACTTCATCGAAATACTTTCCAGCTATTGGCATATATCAATATTCATTTGTGTTTTCTTCTCATGAATGTGGTATTAATTCCCAAGACTTTAAAAATAAAAACACATAGTTACTCTGTGCGCCCAGGTGTCGACCAGATTTTATGTGTCAAGTGTTGGCTAGGCGATGATAGTCAACGTGTGCAGGTCCATATTTTGATATGTCATGTGTAGGGGAGATCATGCCCCCAAGGTTACTGTACAGGTTTCCAAACAATGGGTAATCGTTGTGGATGCTCAGGCCACATGCACCCACGAAGAGTAGTAGCATGTAAGATCAGGTTGCAATGGTCGTCATAGCAAAGGGACAAAGTTATATTGCCCAGTCTGGATCAATTAATTGATGCCATGTGAAATTTAGCATACAAATGTGCTCACATTCCAATGTTATCTCGGCCAGAGGGGCAACCAGCTTCACCAACTACATTGGGAAAGGAGATGGCAAACTTTACTTTCAGACTAGCTGAGCAACGACGAAAAGTTGTTGAAGTGAGATTATTAGGAAAAATGGCTGGTGTTGTAGGGAACTATAATGCCCATATTGTAGCATACCCAGATGTTCCATGGAATAAGGTGGAAGATGATTTTGTAACTTCTCTTGAAATAGGATTCAATCCATATACAACACAAATTGAGCCTCATGACTACATTGCATAACTTTTTGATGAAATTGTGCGGTTTAACAACATTTTAGTTTTATTTGATAGAGATACATGGGGTTATATATCGTTGGGTTACTTCAGACAACATGTTAAATATGCTGAAGTTGTATCTTCAACCATGCCTCACAAAGTCAATCCTATCGATTTTGAGAATAGTGAGGGTAATCTAAGACTAGAAAATGCAATTTCAGGCCACCTCAGCTCAAAGCTACCTATTTCACGCTGGCAGCGTGACTTGACTGATTCAACTGTACTCTGCAATCTTGGTTCG
Source organism: Picea engelmannii (assembly GCA_009831015.1). Lineage (NCBI taxonomy): Eukaryota > Viridiplantae > Streptophyta > Pinopsida > Pinales > Pinaceae > Picea > Picea engelmannii. The sequence goes on from ML795869.1 coordinate 783,271, forward strand.
ACACTGGGATACTCTCTCCTTGCATACAAAAGTACATTGAGAGGGATCACTAAACTGGAGGTTAATGAGCTTCGAATCAATGAGGATTTGGAGCAAGCTTGGGAGGTTCTTACAAAGCCAATTCAAATGGTGATGCGCAAGCATGTAATTCCAGAGCCTTATGAAAAATTGAAGGAGTTCACTCGTGGTCGTGCAGTAACAAGGGAAAACATGCAGGAGTTCATTGAAAGTCTAGACATGCCAATTTGGCTCGCTATGATTGGAAATATTTGGTTGTTGATGAGGGACACCGATTAAAAAAATTCCAACTGCAAATTGCTGAGGTTAGTGGAAAATAGGGAACCCGACTACAACAGTTTGATCCACATATTTAGGTAACAGTTACACAAGTGGAAAAACATGTTTAGACAGATGTGGCAGAGTATCATTGTTTTGAGGCATCGTTTCAAATGCAGCTGGAAGTCAAGGACATGTGGCAGTAATTCAATAACTGAAGATCATATCTAGATCCTCATATCAACCAATTATCCAGCTTTCTAGGCACATATCATCATCAGGTGGCGAATCTGTTCAATATTTTGGATATTAGCAGAGCACAAGTGGCATTTTCCAGCAGGGCATTCAAACTACAGTTGAGAAATTACAGGAAGAAATCCAACAAGAAGAATATCATCTCCAGAATCCGAGGTAATCAAAGGGAAAAGTGGCCATTATTTCCCAGATTCGAGGGATAGGCATCAACAACCTCCCAACAAATTTGAGACGACCAACCAGCAGTTTCTAAATTTAGTTTTTTCTTTTTTACTGTTTGGTTTGTTTTAGGAGACCATCTGCGACATGTGTCAAAAGGATTGTAACTGCTTTTCTATTTTCGAGAAAGCAAAGTTAGAGCACTAGTCCTGGCAAGGCTGAGGAAATTTTTGTATTTATGCATATGTAAAAGACAGAACTGGGGTTCGGGCTGAGTAGGAGAGGGTTATACCTGTCTGAGGAGGTTTTGACCCATGTGAGTGGTTTTTCAGCAGTAAAATGTCTTTCTTTTTGGCTGGACCTGAAGAGGGTGTAATTTTCTTTGCTAGACAGTGGGCTATGTTTGACCAGAGAACCTTTTTTGTAACCTTTAATGATTGATCAGTAATGGGCTTGTTTTTTTACAGGATTCCTGTGTGGAGGTGTTGGTGGCGTTTCCCTTCTTTGTTAAGTGTTTTCCTGTTATCATTTTGTTTGTTGTCAATTCTTATTATCATAAGATAGTAAACATAGCATAATTTATTGGCAAATGCTCTGCATCTGTCCTTTTGATAATCTTTATGTTATTCATCTAAAGAGCTCAGTTAAGGAATTCTTAGATTCTCCTTTGCTTGGATTTTTCCTCCCCTATTTTTTCCTCAACTCGACACCATCAAAACTTAATTCGATCCAACATTTCCGCTACCTTGCCCTGTGTAAGAACTTTGTCCAGATCTGAGAGTGAATCACACTTTTAAGCACAGACCCCATTTGCCCAATGGCCCTCCTTGTTGTCCCAAACTAACCATTTAAAAATAAAAAACCCCATACTTTCATAGCTAGCCTAAAATCCATCCCATACAAACCAAGTTAAATAAAAAAGAGAGATCCCTCTATGAGTCTTGGAGGGCTAGATCCAAGACTCGAAGTGGTTCGAGGTTACCTCTGTGATTGCCTCCACAGCCTTAGGCAAATTACAGAGCGCTAATAGGTTCAATATATGTGTTCATGTTTAACCTATATAATCCTCTGTCTCGAAGATAAATTATCGTCTTCTCCTTCCATGCGAATAAATTGTATTGTGTAACAATGAATTCTTTTAGAAATTCCATTTTTCCGCTCTCTTCAATCTTAGGTACCTGCGAAAATAATCTGGTGTATAATTTCTTTGCCATTCCATTGGATTTTATAGTATGTAAATTTTTTGAAACTAAAAAGAATATATAGAGCTAGAAAATGACATACACATTTTGCAGAGAAAATATGACAAAAGAGAAGCAAGAGAGAAAGAATGGAATAATTCTCATTAACCAAATGAATGAATGATAATTTAAAAATAATATACTATATATTACTCAGAGAATGTGCATTGGGGGAGAATCCAATGTGCCATAGTGGTGGTGTAAAGTGATATGGACACACACCAATAGTTACGGGAGTAAACTTCCACCTAGTCTAGTCTCTCAGGCAGTTACGAGAGTGAACTTCCACCTAGTCTGAGTTAACTAGTTTCTCGGTCTTCAATTAACTGGCTAACAAAAAGTGAAGTGAGGAGGTGATTTATACCCCCACACTTTTGGGGCTGCACGACCTCTCGTTCAAGGATCGATCAACTTTGGGAGCCAAATTAGCTCACAGGTTTGTCTTGAACCTTCACAATTGTCCCCACGGGTCAAAGTCCTAAACTTCGGGCATGAAATCTTCTTTTTGGGAATTTCTAAACACCTTGCATGGTCTTCCACATGAACCTGATTGAAAATCATAGGCTTAGGCTTTTGCCTTTCCTTACTTCAGGACTTCCGCGTTCGGGAGTTTTGAATGCACCAACTACTTTTTCTCCTGGAGTGCTCTGTACTCGAAGTTATAGATCAAGCGCCACACGACCCTTTCCAATGGATGATTCAGTTGCACTTTGACACTTTGGTACTTTTTTCCTTCAATACTTCACCCCTTGTTTTGTCCTGAAGTGATTTCTCTCCTAAGTCACAGAGATGATACCACATTTCTATGCAATTAACGACTAAGGGTTTAGCTTCTTACCTCTTTGGTGCTTCAAACGACTTCTAGTCAATGCTCCGCTTTCTCCCTGATCCCTTTTCCAAAGTGCACGATCTGCTGACGCATGTCTTTCTAAGATCGAAGGTCACAATTTACTTTGGTAATTTGGGCTTCGGGAGTTTTTGATTTCACCACTCTCGATTTCCTCCATAATGTTATTCTCCCAGAGTACACAGATATATGCCATGTGTCCTTCCTGGATCTAATGATCCATATTTGTTCTCTCTCTCTTCTATAAATTCGAGCAACTTTTTTTCAACAGTATCTCCTCACCATTCTTCTATAGTATCCAACTTCCAGATCTCTAGATCTGTCGACACATGTCCGTTGCAAATCAATGAGAACGATGAACTCTGACTCTTCGGGCTTCGAGATTTATTTCTTTCTCTTTGCAACTTTCCTCATGAGTTCCTTTACTCTGAAGTATCATATATGTCGACAAGTGTCTTCGAGATGAATGACCTAGATCTATTTTGACACTTCAAAACTTCGAAAGTTCATGCTTCACGCCACTTCTCTCTAAGATTTTACTCTGAAGTGCTCTGCTTCTGAAGTAGCTAATATTCCACCACACTTCCTCTTGACCTGACGTTTAGGATTCGCTTTACTCTTTGGTCTTCAACAACTGTTGATGCTGCACTACCCCTTCCTCCTGGATAGATTATTCTTTGAAATGAATGATACGCTGAAATGTATCCTCCTCTGGATCTATGGTCCAGATGGACTTCGGATTTCGTAACTTTGGACTTAGAGATTTCTTGAAAATAAATCCTGCTACTTGTTCCTTGCGCTTCGAAGTCTTGACCTCTTTGACACTTAGTCGATTATAGATCTTGTGCACTCCTTGCACCACTCTATCTAATGTTCTCGTTATCCCTCCCAATCTTCCCTAAGTCAAACCTAGACTTTTTCAATGCACACCTTGCAGACAATATGCACTCTTTCCATTCGATCTCTCAGAAGAGAAACAATTGAAACTTAAGTAAGACTTCATAAGTCCATACACTAAACTATGAACAACATACATAAGTATAATGAAATAAACACACATAGAACACAACACTCATTCAAATACGCACTGAAATGAACATTTTCCAAGCACTTGGATCAATTTATGTCTATTATATTCATTCATGAAGCATTTACATAAGTAACACAGTTCTTCACTGTCTTCCGACTCTCTATGTCTAGCTTATGCATCTAACCTCTCATACTTTATCTTGTATTACTCTGTTCTTCCTTACAATACAATACATAAAACCTATCTACGGAGTGGCTTCTCAAGCTCTTCTCCATCCTATCTTAATTATATCCCATTGTCATTCTAGAGGTTACCTACTTAGTTCTATTACAATAAATATGAGTTATTCTCAGAGAAGAGATGATGCTCTGTTAAAAACCAAATATCAATATAGCATAGAAAAACCTCAAAATAAGTACTCAACGCCTTGAAAAAGAAATAATTTCAGGTAATAAGCCTCTTCGAGGGGGAAACCTCCTTATACCCCACATAAATGTCCAAATACAAGATTGTTCCAACTGAAAATGTGTCCTTGGTATATATAGGATACTAGGATGTAAAATTACAACTAATGGACTCAATCTAACATAAATAAAATAACATTACTAATGTAATATGCCCCAATTAAGGGGTAATGAGACACTATTTAGGGCTTAAAATTCCCCTCCCCTTGAGACAAGTGTTTTCCGCAATGCTTGAGTAACTCTGGATGCTTTTGTATAAAATACTCATGTTCCCAAGTGGAATCTCCAGCTGGTAGTTTCCTCCATTTAACGAGATACTCTGAAATGGATCTATTCCTTAGTTGGTGAATTCTTGTGTCAGTGATGGCTTCAGGATCCAATATAATTTTTCCTTCCTCGTCAAGTTCTGGAAATATAGTTTGAATTTGGATCTTGTCACCTATAACCTTCTTTAATCACGAAACATGGAAAACTGGGTGTACTCGTGAAGATGCAGGCAACTCCAATTTGTATGCCATAGTACCAATATTGTGCAACACCTTATAAGGGTCATAGTACTTTGGTGATAATTTATTATCCTTCTTGTCTTTCTTGAGGGACATTTGTTTGTATGGTTGTAGTCTTAAAAACACCCAATCCCTTACTTCAAAAAAAATTCACTACGATGTTGATATGGTTTTGTTTCATGTGGTTATGTGCCAAGGCCAGGTTGTCCTTTAAGATTTGGAGAACTTTTTGTTGATGCTCAATGTGATCTTCCACTTATTTAACCTTAGATTTTTATTTTAGAGAAGAAGTGATGGAAGGAGGGTGGTATCCACAGAGTGCCATAAATGGTGTCATTTTTGTTGCACTATGAAAGGAAGTGTTATACCACCATTCTGCTAAGGGTAACCATTTGAAACATTGTGTTTGTCTATCCGAGACAAATAAATGAAGGTAGCCTTCCAAACATTTGTTCACCATCTCGGTTTGCCCATCAGATTGAGTACAAACAAGAAAATAATTATGTCCAAAAATGTCCACTGAAGATGGGATCTCTGTCACTTACAATAATATTGGGGCTTCCATGTAGCTTTTGAACTGTCTCCATGAATGCGGTGGGAACTATACTGTCTTTTAAGGGACGAGAGAGTGAACAAAAGTGTACTTACTTGGTGAGTCTATCAAAAATCACCATGATGACACTCTTTCCTTCAGACTTTGGTAACCCTGTTATGAAATCCATGGAAACCTCCTCCCAGTGTTGACTTGGGATGGATAATGGTTGTAAAAGACATGGGGTCTTAATTGTTTCCACCTTATTTTTTTGGAAAACCAAACATTTTGCGACAAACCTTTGAACATTAGTTTAAGGCCATCCAGAAAAAATTCCTTCTTGACCCTATGGTGGGTTTTCAAAAATCACGAGTGTGCCCTTCTACTAGAGAGGTGTGCAATTCCAATAGTACCTTTTATTTGATTTGGGAGTTCTTACATAAATATAAGTGATATATGTACCATAATGAATCAATTTTCCATGTAAATGTATCTGATGCAATGGAATATTGTTGCAACCTTTGAATTAGAGTCCACACTTTTTCGTCATTCTTCCATTCATCCCTTGCTTCTATTATCCAATCAGGTTGGATGATCGAGATAACACAAAGAAAGGCCTCAACATCTTCATTCTTTCTCGAGAGTGCATCTACCACAACATTTTTCTTCCCTTTTTGATAGGTGATTTAAAAATCATAACCCAATATCTTGGTCACCCATTTTGGTTGTTCTTATGAAGATAGTCTTTGTTCCAAGAAGTATTTAAGACTATCATGATCTATTTTGACCTCGAAGTGGCTACCTATTAGGTAAGGAAGCCATTTCTTCAATGCATGTAGTCTTTCCATCATTTCCTTCTCATAAATCGGTTTTTGTAAGTCGTTTCCCTTGAGTGGTCGACTTTCAAAATCTAGGGGCCTTCCTTCTTGCATTAGGACAATGCCAATTCCACTTCTCCGGGCGTCACATTCCACAATAAAGGTTTTTGTGAAGTCTGGAGTGGTCAAGACATGAGATTTTCACATCACCTCTTTAATTTGTTCAAAATATTTCGTTGCCTCTGGAGTCCATGAAAATGCATCCTTATTAGTTAGTGTCATTAAAGGTGCTTCTATTATTCCATAGTGTCGAACAAATTTGCAGTAGTAACCTATCAAACCCAAAAATCCTCTAATATTCTTCAATGTTTTGGGAATCGGCTAGTCCATCATGGCCTTAATATTGTTAGCGTATACCTTGACACCTTCATGAGATACAATATGACCCAAGTACTCTACCTCCTTCACCCCAAAGAAACATTTGGATGGTTTGGCATATAGTTGTTTCTCCTTTAGTAGTTGTAGCACCTTGTCAACATGTCACAGATGATCCTCCCAAGACTTCCTCTAGATTAGTATATCATCAAAAAATACTAACACAAATTTTCAAAGGAAGGGCTTGAAAATGGAATTCATCAACCCTTGGAATGTGGAAGGTGCATTTGTAAGGCCAAAAGGCATGACCAAAAATTCATAATTTCCTTCATGAGTTCGGAATGTTGTTTTTGGGATATCTTCTTTCTTCATTCTAATCTGATGATACCCTGAATGGAGATCCAACTTTGTGAAATAGATTAATCCATGCAGTTAATATAACAATTAATCAATGACTTGAATGGGAAACTTATCTTTAACAGTGATCTTGTTGAGCTCTCTATAATTTGGACACATACACCATGAGCCATCTTTCTTGAATACCATTACCGTCGGTGCACAGTAAGAACTTTGGATAGGTCTAATAATGCCAGCCTCTAACATTTCTTCAACCATGTGCTCAATGCCACTCTTCTGGGAATAAGGGTATCTGTATGGCCCGATGTTAGGAGAAACACTCCTAAGAATTAGGTGAATATCATGATCATGATTTCGAGTGGGTGGAATACCTTTGGGAATATCTTCAAATACTTTGGAATGTTTATCAATGTTCCCTTGGATATCTAGGGGAATAGATGGCTTAGATGTTTGAACATCTAGTGAGCATAGTTGTGCAATGACACCTTCATGCCCCTTTTTCAATAATTTTGTCATGCCATTGGAGCTTATCACCTTACTGAATTTCCTTGTGATACCTCTTAACTCAATTTCTTTTCCTTCCAATGAAAATTTCATGAAAAGTTCTTGAAAATTAAAATCCATTGTTCCTAATGATTGTAACCATTGGATTCCTAGTATGACATTAGCACCACCCATGCGTATATCAATCATTGGACTATTCATTACATATTCCCCCATAATACAATTGATCTTATTACATTTTCCTGAGAAATTGCTAGTGCCTCCATCTGCAATCATTACTTGAAACTCTGGTGCTGGATATACAAAGCAATTGTGATATTTGGCTAATTTATAGTGAATGAAATTATGATTACTACTAAAATCAATTATGAATATTACCCTTTTCTTTTTGATATATCCTTCGATTTTGAGGGTTTGAGGAGTGCTAATTACATCCAATGCATCACACGATATCGTGGGAGTCAACTCTTCAGAAGAAATCATGTCTACATTTTCATCTTCAGATGGTTCTTGTTATTTTTATTGTTCTTCTTCCTCTTCACAATATATGTAGAATAATTTCTTCTCACCACACTTAAGTCCCTTACTGTACTTGCTGTCACAATTAAAGCATAAACCTTTTGCTTTTCTTTCCTCCAATTGTTAAGGTGTTAACCTGTTAGATTAAGGTTTTTTAGAAGAAGGAACATTATTCTCTAGATAGATGTTAGGAGTGGTCCTTCTAGTATCCATAGCCATATTTTTACTTTCAACATTTCTTGCCAACCTAAATGCATTCTCTAATGATTTGGGTTCCCAAAGAGGAACCTCATGTTGAATGTTATCCCTTAAAGTTCCTATGAATAGATCAATCAAGTGATCATTTGGAATATCTGTTACCTGTATATTCAATCTTTGGAAGTTCTCACCGTGCTCTGTAACTAAACCCTTTTGCTTGAGATTTATCAATTGGCTAAAGAAGGTATTTCTCCTTGTATCCTCATAGTGCGCTATCATTTCTTCCATGAAAATTGTCCAAGTGACAAGTGATTTGCGAGAAAAAATCCATCAATACCACACAAATTCATTGGGTTCTAAATATAAAGAAGAAATATGTACCTTTTGTGTATGTGGCACATTATATAGATCAAAGAAATTCTCCATCTGAAGTATCCATGTGATTGGGTCCTTTCAATAAAACTTCCTCATATCGATCTTAGGAAAGTGCTTGGTCTTCAACCCAAAGTTAGAGTTTCTCCATTCTTGATTCCTCTACTAAATATCCTTTAAAGGGTTCCTTCTGAAACGTCGTAGAAAACAAGTTATAGATAAAATGCCAAGGTGTCTAAGATATAGCAGCGAAACCCCAATACCTTGATCTTTGATACCATATGTTAAGAACCAAATATCAATATGGCATAGAAAAACCTCAGAATAAGAACTCAATGCCTTGAAAAAGAGAGAATTTTAGGTAATAATCCTCTTCGAGGGGGAAACCTCCTTATACCCCACATAAATGTCCAAATACAAGATGATTCCAAATGAAAATGTCTCCTTGGTATATATAGGAGACTAGGAGGTACAATTACAACTAATCAACTCAATACGACATAAATAAAATAACACTACTAATGTAATATGCCCCAATTAAGGGGTAATGAGACACTATTTAGGGCTTAACACACTCTACATTTGTAACACCTTATAGTCGTGTAAGGATTAACATCATCCTACCATTCTCAGGAAATGACCTGATATTACAAAGAAAGTATTTAAAAACGATATTTCCAAAATATCTCAACCACTTGTTTTGCTTCTGTTAATTGACGATTTGAAATTTCTGTACGTTTAGGTGTCGAATTCTTCCTCCTCTCTCAACCTCTTTTGCTTTGATGGAGATGCACCTGCATCATACTGCTCTAGCTAAAATATTGATGGAATCCTGTCCATGAGCTCCTGCACTATTTTTCCATTCTTGATAATGTCAGGTTCAGTGACCCAACTGATGTATTCCACTCGGTGATCTTTCAACTTCATAAAATATTCAGGATACATCTTCCTCCTGGTTTTCTTTCCAACTCTTTGTTTTAAAATTTTCTCCATCTGAGGTTTTTTTGATGTGGGCATCTATTTTTCCCACTGAATATGTTCTTGGTTATCTAGTTCTCCCGCATCCTCTTTCCTATAAGGATACAATTCTGCAACATTGAATATCAGTGATATCCCAACATTGTCTAGAAACTCAATTTCATAAGAATTGGCTGCAAATTTCCTGAGGATCCGACATGGTCCTATTTTCTTCATCTTCAACTTGTTATATGTTCCCCTTGGAAACATTTCCTTTCTCAAAAGAGATAAAACTTCATATCCAACTTCAAATTGAAATTCTCTCCTTTTCTAATCAACCCCATTCTTATACTTTTGATTACTGTCATGTAGCTACTCTCTGACTTGATCATGGAGTCTCTACATCTCTGTAGCAAAATAATCTGCTCCAATGCTCTTGAACTCATCTTGATTCATATCTCTCAATTTTGTAATCCCTCTCGGTTGTATTCCATACACTATTTGGAATGGAATTTTCCCAGTACTCCTGTTTACCAAACTGTTAAATGTGAATTCTTCCTATGCCAGAATTTGATCCCATTGACGACCTTGCTTAGTGACTAAACTCCTCAATAAATTTCACATACTTTTGTTCACCACTTCAGCCTGTCCATTTGTATGAGGGTGATATGTTTAACTAAAGGACAAGTTTGTCCCCAAACTCTTCCATAGAGTTCTCCAAAAGTGTCCTACAAACTTTGTGTCTCTGTCTGAGACTATACTCCTAGGCAACCCATGTAGTCTCACAACTTCCCTGAAAAACAAATTGGCTATGTGTGTAGCATTGCCCGTTTTCTCACATGGTACGAAATGTGCCATCTTGGAAAATCTATCTACCAAAACATATATGGATTCACTTCCCTTATGGCTTCTAGGTAATCTCAATACCAAATCCATGCTAATTGCATCCCAAGGCCTTTCTGGAATAGACAATGGATGATACAAACCAGTGTTCTTCTGTCTCCCTTTCTCATACTGACAAATTCTGCATTTGTTCACAATTTTTTTCACCTCTTCCCTCATACCTGGCCAATAGTATGAATTGTTCAGTTGTGCAATTTTTTTGTCATGGATGAAATGTTCGGCTAGATCTCCACTACGTTTTTCATTCAACAGATTATCTCTCATCGAGCATCTTGGTATGCACAATTGGCTTCCCTTGAAAAATAATCCATTCTGGATTAAATATTTTGTTCATTGGATTTTAAACCCAAACAAAGGTTTCTCACATGCTTCATAAGCCTCCTTAAATATGGGTCTTCTTGGTACATCTACTTAAGGTGTTCAAACCCTAAGGTCTTCTCTTGGAATTCCTGTATAATCAAACTCCTCCTGCTCAAAGCATATGCAACTTTGTTAGAACTTCCATAAATATGTTTAATGACAAAAGTAAACTTTTTTATGAATTATACCCACTTAGCATGCCTCTGATTCAACTTTTCTTGCCTGGTAATAAATTGTAAATCTTGATTATCACGATACAAGAAAAAAACCTTTGGAATTAGATAATGTCTCCACTTCTTCAACGCTTGAATAAATACATAAAACTCTTTGTCATACGTGGAACACTTTTTCTTGGTGTCATTGAGTTTCTCACTGAAATAAGCAACTGTCTTATTATCTTGACTCAAGACTTCTCCAATAGCTACTCCACTTGCATCACATCTTACCTGAAATGTTTTCCCAAAATTTGGTAAGACCAGAATTGGTTGTCCTATGATCTTCTCCTTCAACACTCTGAAGATTTTTTCAGCCTCTTCTGTCCAATTAAAAGATGTCTATTTCTTATTCACAGTATCTAGTATGGGTGTACATATACCACTAGAATTTCTAATAAATTTCCTATAAAAACTTGCTAACCTATGAAAACTTCTCACTTCAAATATGCTTCTAGGAGATTGCCATTCTTTGATATCTCTCAACTTCTTTGGATCCATCTTCAATTCATTTGAAGAGATCACAAAACCCAAGTATATGAGTTATGTCTTCATGAAAGATTTTTTCTTCAAGTTTATCGACAACTTTTCTTGCTGCAATCTCCTCATCACTAATGTCAAGTGTTTTAAATGATCTTCCTCTGTTTTGTTGAAGATTAGTATATCATCCAGATATACAATCACAAATTTACCTATGGATTCTTTCAACACTTGATTCATCAATATCATAAATGTTCTTGGGGCATTTTTCAACCCAAATGGCATGACTATCCATTCAAACAAACCTTCATTTGTCTTGAATGTTGTCTTCCATTCATCTCCCTCTCTCATTCTTATCTGATGATATCCACTCTTCAAGTCTATCTTTAAGAAATAACTTTCTCCACCTAATCCATCCATCAAATAATCCATTCTTGGCAAAGGGAATCTATACTTGATGGTGATCTTGTTGATGGCTCTATAATATGTACACATTCTCCATCCTCCATCCTTGTTTGGACTCAACACAGTTGGTACTGCGCATAGGCTTAGACTTTCCCTCACTAAACCTTTATCCAACAACTCCTGGAATTGATTCTTGACTTCTTCATTCTCTCAAGGTGTAAACCTAAAGACTACTTTGTTTGGAAATGTGATGGTTGATGGATGATACTCTTAATGGGTGGAAATGAGTGTGGTAATGCATCCACTACTATGTCAGAAAAATTATCTAACAAATCCTGGGTTTCTTCAGGTAACTCATCCATAGAAGTATTTGTAAGGACAACCCTTGGCTTCCTCACTACAACAAACAACATTTCTTGTGTTAAGTTTCTTTTTTAAGTTGTTATTATAAATCCTGGGTTCAATAGTAATTATTAAAGTTATAAAAACAACATAATAATGATCTTACTGAAAGAAACAAGATCATAGAGTACACAAGCATTTATCTTGGGAAACCCTTAAGGGGAAGAAAACCCAACAAAACTTCTTTAATATAGATTCAATAACCAATTACAGTACCATAATACATCTCTCTCTGCGAGAGACAAACTACCATGATGCTATACGAGAAAATAATCAAAGAACCATAGACAATCCAATGCCAAAAAAATAAACCAAACACTAGAGAATATCCTCTCCCAAGCAATGCGCCTATCTCTCTTCCTTTTTTCGACAATTGGTAACTGCATCTTCCTTCAATACTTGTGCACTAGATGAGTGAGCCGAGTGAGTGAACAAATGAGGCACTGGATTCCTTTATTTATACAAACTGGAAAGTGCTAAAAGGATGTGTCTCTTAACTGGCAAGACCAACTTCTCTTTCTGGGTAGTTAGAACCACTTTAATTTTCCTGGGGCTTGACTTCTTAATTTTCATATTACATTTAGGATTTGACCAATCCGTAAAAGGGGATAAGAATATTCTTTGTAGTTACATAATATTTCAACACTCCCTCTTAACAAGAAGGATATTCTTTGTCTTTTGACAGGTTACTGGATGTCATGATCATCTGAACAACATCATCAACTGGACAACATCATCAATTGGGTAACATCATCAATTGGGAAACGTCATCAATTGGGAAACGTCATCAACTCGGTAACATCCTCAATTGGGCAAAAGGAGGCATCAATATAATCACTAAATTGTTCTCCATCAATCCATATTAAAGAATTTTTGTTCTCTTTATCTTTGCGCAGAAGATACTCTTTCTTTCTTTCATCTTCACGTATAAGATACTCTTTCTTATCTTCATAAGGAAGATATCTTATCTTCACATAGAAGATATTCTATGAGTTTTTCCATTCCTTTTATGTTCTCCCTTCTCTTGTAGTCATTGTAATGTCCCCCACCTCTTAGAGAGGTGATGAGGAGACTCAGTGGCCTGGGCACCCACACTAGGTCATAGTCTCGCACCGAAGGGGAAGGTCAACTAGACTAAAGTTATATTTTTAAGTTGACTTGAGACAGAAAAAGGATAAAAGGAGTAAAAGATAACTCAACAAAAGAATAGAAGTTAACCCTGGGAGTTAACCTAACTCAACAGAGAATTAGAAGGAAAAAGTATAAGTAAGAGGCTAGGGTGCACCTATTATTCATTCTGGATTTGGTATATTGTTTGCTATTTCTCTTGAGCATTCAGTTTGGGGGTTTTGCTGTACAAACCCTTGTGAGAACCTCAGTGGTGAAATATCCAGTCACCTTGTTTTGCAGCTTGGTCTCGGGGATGAAAGACTCCTCCACACCATTCTATTCTCAACATGTCTCCATCTATCTCTTCAGAAGATAGCAGGCCGTACTGTTCTTGTGATTCCAGCAAGGGCACACCATTCAATGGAGGAGTTCAGGTCTACAGGGTTTGAGAGGGGATTTGGAGATTTGGACACCAGGGTTGTCCTTACAATTGCCTGATCTATCAGTTGGCACATTTCTTGGGGTGATTGGACACTTTTGGCAGTAGGGCCGAATTGTTGAGGGTTTCAACCATCTAAGTGGAGCGTGGCATCCTTCAGCTGGAAGGATTGGCATCCAGATCTGCGTGTATTGATCCTCATTTCTTAATCAGCCTTTGGGAGGCTTTTCTGTATCAACGGGAGCATTTTGTAGCAGCTCATACTTGTTTGCATTGGAGCCATTTGAGGATTATTCCAGATCTTCTCATTCTAATGTATTTGATTCATGCTTCTATAATAAAGGTCAGATTTATGCTTGTGTTTCTATATCTTGAATGTGTTGGATGAATCTTGTATGAATGCATTTAATAACTAGATAACTCCATAAACACCTGCACATCAAAAAATCAGTGGTAGCTAGTGATTCCAAGCGAAAAATGTGGCTTGGAATCATTACAGTGGTATCATAGCTTTGATCCTCCAAACCTGTGGAGGGATCAGCGCATGCAGAGGTACAGTGGTATTTTTATGGGTCAAAGGAAGAAATTGAGCAGTGAAACACAGGCCGAAATGGAAGGGTCAGGGGATGACCATGAGCCTTTAGGATTGGCTCTCATAGCATCCGAGTTTGATAAGTTTCAACAATCCGTCAACTGCACGGAAAGCACATTGGTCCAACACTTGGGCGAGTACCATGAAACCAACAAAAGGGGACATGATGAACTCTCTGAAACTTTGAAGAGGGTTGATGAGAACCTATAGATAATGAACAAGAATCAATCCAAGCTAAATGAACTTCTGATGCAAGTGACCCATCAAGGGAAGAACCCTGATATGTACGGGAATAAGGAGGTTGGTGGATCTGATGGAGTCCGTGAGGAGATTAGATATAATCCAGAGAAATCCCCTAGATCTGAAGGAAGTATGGAAGGAGACATGGCCCAGGGTCATATGGGTAGCAGAGTCAATCAGAGGCGATACATGCCTACGTTCATAGATGAACATCTTGGTAGACACTCAGGTAGCAGAGCTAACCCTAGACCTTACATGCCCACATTCACAGATGAACAAGGGCAACAAGAACATGTTGAAGACTTTGTGGAACAACTGTTGAGGAGTACCAAGGAGTACTACAGTTTGGATATGAGGGTCCAAAGACAGATTTCCCTAGATCAGTATTGCCAACTTAGGTTCAGAAATTAACCTAGGATGAACCACATGAGTAGTTTTGAGTTTGAAAGGAGAGCAGGGAAGATAGAAATTCCATACTTTGATGGTACGCCCACGATGACAGCACAGTCTTGGGTACAAAATCTGGATACCTACTTACAACTCAACCCCATGAAGGAGATGGAGGCCATCAAGTTTGCCACTATGTACTTGGATGGCAAGGCTCATGACTGGTGGTATCACAGACTCACCACACTCGGCCACATTCAGATTGTGTCCTATACAGAATTCACTCAGAGGCTCATTGATAGATTTGATCAAGGAGATCCCGAGTTACATTTCCGGGAGATCACCCAACTCAAGAAAACAGGTACGACTGAATCATACATTGATGAATTTTAGAGGTTGGCAGTGATGGTGCAAGATATGTCCCCGACCATGCTCATGATGATTTTCACATAAGGGTTGATGGAACCTTTGAAGGGTTGGGTAAAGGCCTTCAAGCCTACCAGCCTACAAGAGGCCATTTGGAAGACGAGGGATTTGGGTCCAGCCACTAAACCTAAATTCATACCCAAACCAAATCTCAACAATGGTGGAAGAGATCAAAGGCCTCCAATAAACCAGGGAGGATGTGACCCTAAGGGTTTTGACAGAGGTCATGGCAGAATAGATGACAACACTAGGAGAGATATGAGGAGGAAACAACTCTGCTTCACATGCAAGGAACCATGGAACCCATCACACAAATGCATGGGACATGGTCAGGTGCACTACATTGAGGTCACTTCAGACAAAAAAGAGGAAGATGAGATTAGCCAGATACAGAACATGGAGGCAGAAACCACTGAGGCAGTAGAGGAGGAACAAATCACGGGACAGGATAGTATGGCCACCTTGGCCTCTATCAGTGGGGTAGCCAAGTATAACACCTTCCGAATGAGGGGGGTCTTGCAGGGTCAAAGAGTTTCGGTCTTGATTGATGGAGGAGCTTCCCACAACTTCATTGATGCAACATTATTGAAGAGGAGGCACATACCCACAGTAGAATTTGAAGGATTCAAAGTGGAGGTTGCAGGAGGAAGCACTATACCCTGTGATAGATATATTTCGGGCATGAAGCTTACCTTGGGTAGGCACGAGATGATACAGGATGTCTATGTCATGGACCTTCCAGACACCAACATCATCCTAGGGGTTCAGTGGCTCAACACATTGGGGCCTATCACCACCAACTACAAAACGATGGAAATGACATTCACAGAGGAAGGTGGACGAAAGGTAGTGATGAGGGGCATGAAAGGGAATGCTGCAAAGGTAGTCATGGCCAAGAGGATGGAGGCCATCTTCTGGAGGGACGAGATAGTATACGCAACAAAATGCAGGATTGCGACACATGTGGATGAACAGGGAAAGGTTCACTACACTCCAGAGATCAAAGAAATCCTTGACAGGCGCCACAAGGTGTTTGGACCTATTCCTCCAGGGGTACCACCAGATAGGGGATTTGAGCACATTATTGAGCTAGAGGAAGGGGAAAAACTAGTTATCACCACACCATACAGACACCCCAAGAAGTACAAAGATGAGATAGAGAAGGCCATCAAGGCACTTCTGGACATGGGGCACATCAGGCCCAACAACAACCCTTTCTCTTCTTCAGTAGTGCTGGTGAAGAAGAAAGATGTCACTATGAGAATGTGCATTGACTTCAGGGCTTTGAACAAAAAGACCATAAAAAATAGGTACCCGATACCCAGGATTGGTGAACTATTGGACGAACTGCATGGGGCCATATACTTCATGAAGAATGATCTTTTCTCTGGTTATCATCAGATCAAGATGAGGGAGGAAGACATCTAAAAAACAACTTTTAGATGTCACTACGGACATTATGAGTTTTTGGTGATGCCCTTTGGTTTAAACAATGCCCTTGCTACATTCCAATCATGTATGAGCCATGTGTTCAATAAGAAGCTGAGGAAGTACCTGTTGGTATTTTTTGATGACTTGCTTATCTACAAAAAGACGTGGGAGGAGAATCTCAAGCATGTGGATCAAATTTTGTCAATCATGGAGGAACAATCACTGTATGCTAAGGAGTCCAAATGTGAGTTTGGAATGACAGAGGTCCTCTATTTAGGACACATCATTGGAGCAAAATGGGTACAGGTACATCAGGAGAAAATACAAGCCATCATGGAATGGCCTACTCCTAAGACACTCACCGAATTGAGAGGATTTCTGGGTATGTGCACGTATTACAGGAAATTTGTCAAAGGATTTTCTCAGCTGTGTGCACCTTTGACCGATTTGACTAAGAAGGGATCCTTCAAGTGGGATGAGGAGGCTCAAATAACGATGGACAAGATGAAGGAAGTGATGAGTACGTTCCCAGTCTTAGCCCTTCCATATTTCAGTCTTCCTTTTACCTTGGAGTGTGATGCCTCTGGGGAAGGAATAGGGGACGTACTGATGCAAAAGAGGCACCCTCTTGTCTATGAGAGTCGAAAGCTCAGGGGTCCTGAACTACTCTACGAAATTTATGACAAAGAAATGCTGGCTATCATGCATGCATTAACCAAATTCCGGCAATACTTGGTTGGTGTCAAGTTTGTGGTCAAGTCAGATCATAACAGTCTCAAATATCTATTGGAACAAAAGGACTTGAACGAGAGGCAACAAAAATGGGTAAGCAGAGTACAGGCCTACGACTTTGACATTGAGTTTTTCAAGGGGAAGAACAATGTGGTGGCTAATGCCTTATCCAGGAGGCCATCCATCTTTGCCATAACAGGGGTAACAGTTGACTGGAAATACCATCTGGTGATGGATTATGCAGAGGATCAGTTTGCGTTCCAGCTACTGGATGGATAGGTACAAGATGAAGATTTCAAGGTTATAAATGACCTCATCTACTACAAAGACCGAATCTTCTTGGTTCCTGGATCGGACTTCAAGGCTAAAGTATTGCAGGCGTGCCATGACTCACCAATGGCAGGACATCAGGGGATCAACAAGACGTAGAGGCAGGTGAGAGAAAGGTTCTCAAGGAGGATGTGATTAAGAACGTCAAAGAGTGTACTACATGTTAGGAAAACAAGGATGAGCACACACACCCAACAGGACTATTGCAACCCTTGCCCATTCCAGAGCACAAATGGGAAAGAATATCCATGGATTTCATCACTGGACTACCAAAGACGCAAAGGAAGGACTGCATATTTGTAGTGGTGGACAGGTTAACAAAGTTTGCACATTTCTTCACCATAGCTACCGACTTCAGTGCAACACAGGTGGTTGAACTATTCTTTAGGGAGATTTTCAGGTTGCACGGCCTACCTAAGACCATTGTCAGCGATAGAGATAGAAGGTTTATGAGTACTTTCTACCAAGAGTTATTCAGGTTGGTTGGTACGACATTGAACCCTAGCACTAGCTATCACCCTCAGACGGATGGACAGACAGAGATAGTTAACAAATGGGTGGAGGGCTACCTTAGAAACTATGTGGCGGGGCAACAGAAAGCATGGGCTAGATGGTTGCATCTGGGAGAGTATTGCTACAACACCACCCAGCATATGTCCATTGGCATGTCACCATTTCGAGCCTTGTATAGCTATGATCCTTTATCGTTTGTGGAGATTGTGTTTGGTGACAGCAGGGCACCTATGGTACAGGATTGGATCGAGCAGAGCCAAGACATTCTCAGGGAACTGAAGGATCATCTATAGAGGGCACAAAACCAACAAAAGGTCCAAGCAGACAAGCACCAAGTTGATCGTACTTTTGAGGTTGGTGACTTAGTCTATCTGAGACTGCAACCATATAGGCAGGCTTCCATTAAAAGAAGCGGAGTGGAGAAACTGCATCCACGTTTCTTTGGGACCTATAGGGTCAACATAAATATAGGGTCCATAGCTTATGAGTTGGAGCTTCCACAGGGCAGAAAAATACACAACATCTTCCATGTCTCATGTCTTAAGAAAGACCTCGGCCAACACATCAAACCTATTGAGGTATTACCCCCCATGGACGAAGAGGGACAACTTATTCTAATTCCGGAAGAGATATTGGAAGTCTGAGAGAAGAGGCTCAAAAGCCAAAGCATCAAGGAGTACCTGATCAGGTGGAAGGATTTACCCATTGAGGATGCCACTTGGGAAAAGGAGCACGTGGTCAGAGAAGCAGGTTTGGAATTGCTTGAGGACAAGCAATTTCAAGCAGGGGAGACTATAATGTCCCCCACCTCTTAGAGAGGTGATGAGGAGACTCAGTGGCCTGGGCACCCCCACTAGGTCATAGTCTCACACTGAAGAGGAAGGTCAACTAGACTAAAGTTATATTTTTAAGTTGACTTGAGAAAGAAAAAGGATAAAAGGAGTAAAATATAACTCAACAGAAGAATAGAAGTTAACCCTGGGAGTTAACCTAACTCAACAGAGAATTAGAAGGAAAAAGTATAAGTAAGAGGCTGGGGCACACCTATTATTCATTCTAGATTTGGTATATTGTTTGCTATTGCTCTTGAGCATTCAGTTTGGGGGTTTTGTTGTACAAAACCTTGTGAGCAACTCAGTGGTGAAATATCCACTCACCTTGTTCCACAACTTGGTCTCGGGGATGAAAGACTCCTCCACACCATTCTATTCTCAGCACGTCTCCATCTATCTCTTCAGAAGACAACAGGCCGTACTGTTCTTGTGATTCCAGCAAGGGCGCACCATTCAGTGGAGGAGTTCAGATCTACAGGGTTTGAGAGGGGATTTGGAGATTTGGACACCGGGGTTGTCCTTACAATTTCTTGATCTATCAGTTGGCATATTTCTTGGGGTGATTGGACACTTTTGGCAGCAGGGCCGAATTGTTGAGGGTTTCAGCCATCTAAGTGGAGCGTGGCATCCTTCAGATGGAAGGATTGGCATCCATATCTACGTGTATTGATCCTCATTTCTTAATCAACCTTTGGGAGGCTTGTCTGTATCAGTGGGAGCATTTTGTAGCAGCTCATACTTGTTTGCATTGGAGCCATCTGAGGATCATTCCAGATCTTCTCATTCTAATGTATCCGATTCATGCTTCTATAATAAAGGTCAGATTTATGCTTGTGTTTCTATATCTTGAATGTGTTGGATGAATCTTGTATGAATGCAATTAATAACTAGATAACTCCATAAACACCTACACATCAACAAATCAGTGGCAACTAGTGATTCCAAGCAAAAAATTTGGCTTGGGATCATTACAGTCATCTATCTCACCCATTCATTGGGGAGGACTACTACCATTTCTTCACGCCTAGTCATCCCACATGAACTAGAGAAGCTACGATGCTAGCCTGGACAAGACTAGACTCCCTTTCCATGATCCATGCAGGATCACAACACAAACCTCAAGAGCCAACTAACCATTCCACATGGTCAAGATTTGTGTTCCAGGCTACTGAATCCTTGGACAAAGGAGAGTATCTCCTCACTTCCCCTTGGATAAACATACAAACTCCTCTCTACGAGGGTTTTCTAGCATGAACCTAGAGTATCCAAAACTAAACACTTGGACAGAGGCCAATCTTGGAAAATTTCTCATTCCCCTTTTCTACGAAGGCATCTTCCTTCTCTATGGAGGCCACTTCCTTCTATACAGAGGTCTCTTCTCTTTTTCCTTCTCTACGAAGGTCTCTTCTCTTTTCCTTCTCTATGAAGGTATACATGTGGGATTGATCATCCATTCTCTATGAATTTCTCTTCTGTAATATCCTGGGTGTCTTCTTGATTTCAAACATTTCTTTCTTTCTGAATTCATACTGGATCAACCTGCTCCCTCTACATATATAAGAAGGATACTGGAGAAACCTAAGTTACCTACATCTCATCAACTATATATGAGTATCCATCTTTCTCTTCATTTTGAACATTTATGTTCTACATCTTTAGGAGCCTCCTCCTATATAAATACTGGATACTGTCTAGTTCTTACTGACCGTCACCATATCATAAGTCCTTCTCATGTTGTCTAACTTCTGCAATTCAAGGCATAATTTATTTCTTTCGAGACCTGTAACCTTACTTACAGTATTCTTTCTGAGATATGTCACTTAGCCAATTAGTTAGTAACCATAAGCAATGATCAAATAAAACTATATCATGATTTCTATCAGAGTAGTACACACATTTTCTTAAGAAAAACTTTTTCAACCATGTACACATCTGAAACCCTAATCATGAATAAGACTTTTGAACTCTTTCTCACTCTAGATATGAAATTCCCAAATTTTCCCTTACTATCATAGCCAAACACATACCTTTGTCACTCTCATGAGTGATCATACCTAAGTTAAATATTTTATCTCTTTTTTTATCCTCTTCTTTGATACTTCCTTCATAAATCTACATAGACACTGAAATAAAATGAGGTTAATTAACATTCTCACAAAAATCTAACTTGTAATGATAAAGTATTAAAGTAAACAAGATACTAAAGATAAACATGAATACTTATCTTTTGTTTTTGTGTGGGGAGGCTCCATGGACTCCACCATTTCCTTTATTTCTTCAGATCAACTATCTTCAACTTAAAGTACATAATCCTCAATTTATACTAAAGATTTATTTGAGAGAGGATATTCCTTTTCCTCTGCCACATGCGCTTGATGATTTCTTTTCATTTTTCCTTAAGGCTAGTCATAGGAAAAGTGTCCCAACATTTGACAGTTGTAGCATCTAATCTTTGAAACATCTTTCCTCTTATCTGGAAATCTTACGAAGTTAGCTTCTTTATTGTTCTTCCTGGAGGAATTTCTTCGGTTCTTTTGAACTGTAAGAGCTTCCTCTTCGTCAACAATTAATCTCTTCCTTTAGTCTGCAAGTCTAGATTCTTCGTGTGTGCAATGTTTCCATAACTTATCAAACTTGGGTAACTTTGTTCTTGCACACACTCCTTGTACAAAAGGAATCCAAAATGTTGGAAACCCATTTAGGGTTGTGGTTACAATCTCTTTGTCACTAATGACAACTCCAATAGCTGCAAGATGATCTCTAATATGAGAAACTCTCATAATATAGGATGAGAGAGATTCTGAGTTTTCCATATTTATATTACGAAGTTGATTTCTTAAGGCAAGATTTTGGCTAATGTCTTTTCTTTCATATAACCTGTTGAGTTCTTCATACATTTTCCTTGTTGTCTATAGTTTGGATATATGAGGGATCAAGTGATCATTTGCTGAATCTGATATAATTCTCTTTGCTTTCTTTTCATTCTTCTTATTCTTGGTCTTTTTCTCTTCTTCCTCTGTTTCTGGTACACCCACTGTAACATGTTCTAGGAGATCATTCTCATCTATAATCATTTATAACATATGCTTCCAAGATCTGAAGTTTCCAGCTCCTTCTAGCCTGTCTTCTACCCTCATAGTGGTAGCCATTCTTTCTTGTAGTAGAAACCCTAGCCCTCTGAGCTATAAAAATAAAGAAAAACTAAAATTTCTTAGATCTAAAAACTAAACTCACGAAAAGATGCGTTGGACTAAGGTGAGTATGCTGGTATAGTTAGTTTCTGAAAATTCCAATTTCTGAGCCTTGAAATTGGACCTGCAAAATTATGGACTGCAACTTTTGGTATTGGTTTTGGTTTCCTCTTTTTCTGGTACTTTTGGTTTTCTGGTTTTTTGGTACCACTGAAAACTAGAGTTTCACTTTTTGGGAGTTCTATCCATTGAAAATATTTGATTCTTGTGCCAAAAAATGCACCTAGGAAGGGTGCAATTCCCAATGTGGTTTGCAGCAAAAAATTCCAAACATTCAAGAAACCCTAATTTTTGAATCCCAACAAAACTGAAGACTGAATCTGCGACAATGCTCTTTCAGTCCTGCTCTGACACCATGTTAATTTTCTTTATTAAGATCTTATTATAAATCATGGGTTCAATAGAAATTATTATAGTTATAACAACATCATAATAAGGATCTTACTGAAAGAAACAAGATCATAGAGTACACAAGCATTTATCCCTGGAAACCCTTAAGGGGAAGAAAACCCAACAAAACTTCTTTAATATAGATTGAATAACCAAGTACAGTACCAGAATAAATCTCTCTCTATGAGAGACAAACTACCATGATGTTAGACCAGAAAACAATCAAAGAACCATAGCCAATCCAATGCCAAGACAATAAACCAAACACTAGAGAATATCCTCTCCCAAGAAATGCACCTTTCTCTCTTCCTTCTTCTGGCAACTAGTAACTATAGCTTCCTTCAATACTTGTGAACTAGATGAGTGAGCTGAGTGAGTGAACAAATGAGGTGGCGGCTTCCTTTATTTATATAAACTATCAAGTGTTGAAAGGAGGTTTCTCTTCACTGGCATGACCGACTTCTCTTTCTGGGTAGTTAGAACCACTTTAATTTTCCTGGGGGGTGACTTCTTAATTTGCATATTACATTTAGTATTTGACCAATCTGCAAAAGGGGATAAGAATTTTCTTTGCAGTTACACAATATTTCAAAATCTTTTTCCCTCTTTACCTCATTCAAGAGTTCCTTCCCACTCATGAGAAGTATACTTGAACTAGCCTCCTTCTTTGGCTTCTTTTCCTCTATTGGCAACAACATGTGCGTTCCACCATTCTTCTCTAGGGTGTAAGTATTTTTTCTCCCATAACGAATGACATTTTTATCAAATTGCCATGGTCTCCCCCAAAAAATATGAAAAACATCCATATGAATCACATCACATAAATTCTCATCCCTATAGCCTCCTATTTTAAATTCAACTTTTCATTGTTGGCTTACCATTACTTGATGTCCTTTATTCAACCACTATACCTTGTACGAATTTGGGTGTGCAGTTGTATCTATCTCCAGTGACGCAACACCCTGTCTAAGGATCGTTCTTAATCTCCCCTTGAGACGAAATGGCTCTTTGATTCCTAACTGGAATCTTTACACTTGTAACCACATGTCCTTTTTAGGAGCTACACCTGTGCAAACAAGCACTGGGCTCTAACTCTTACCCACATGACCAACCAACGTGACCACAACCTTTACCCGAAAAGGTATTTCACAAATCAAGATTTTGGGGGTTTTGGCATGATACAAACCCAACACTTCACATCCACAAAACCCCAAAACCCAATTTGGTACCTCTCCCCAGGACTAGATCTGAAGGTCCTGTGACTCCTCCTCGGTTGGCGGCCTTGATTGCATCGCGACTTCATGATTCAAAATGTCGGGACTGTTTGTGTAACACAAGCCAAATGCTCCAACTCCTGACTCCCGAGATGTCGAGATATGAACTAAAGATATCAATGACTCCTGTTGACCCAGATCCAATGGATACTATTCCCCCTGGGTTTGTGAGTGCTGAAAGGATATCATCCATATCCTTGTCACTACTCTACTAGATCCAACGACTCACAGAATTTCGGTATTCCTCGCTCCAAGAAATTCCACAGTCCGTTCAAGTTTTCAATGGCTCCAAGCCAAAGGAATCAACTTCAATTCTTCTGGAGTCAACCTCTGTGAGGTGACTTCAACCTTCTACTCTTCTTCAGATACCTCAAAATATTTATCCCTTATGAGCTTGGCTTCTGCTGCAAAATCAAGAATTCCATGGGTTCTTTGCGCACACTCCTTGTGGCACTCACGATAACCTCTAGCTATCTGACTTCTTCCTCTTCTGTGCACTCCTTGTGACATAAATCCTTCAACCCCTCACTTGGGGGGGAAAAGTATAAGACTTCGACCTACCTACACACCCCTTGCATGGCTCTGTGCTATACTCGCACTTCTGCTGGTATGAGAACAACGGTATCTCTCCTGAGCTTTTCTGAGGTAAAACTCAGAACCTGTCAACGCACACTTTGCATGACCTTCACTGTACTCCTTGCAGGAATTCTTAAGATGAGAAACAATTGAAACTCATTCTCTTCCTCCCATAGACTTCATAGATTCAACATGAAATCATACACATACACACATAGCATTGAAACAAATGCATAACAGAGACTGAAATTAACTGTAAACATACCATTTAATAGATGTAAACAAAATTCACAAAGACACCATGAAATTGGATCAAATCTTCTTTATATTAATCCAAGTGCATTTGTACATGGGTTCAATAGCAACAACTATCTGTGCACACCAATTCTACAATCTCTTCTGGGTAAAATCATGAATCTGGGTAACACTTTCGTGACAATCGGGTCTCCAAAATTTCTAGCGGCAATTTTTCGGCCAAACAAATGTTTCTTTCGGCCGAAAATTTTCATGTTAAATTTAACGATGCCCTCGAAATTCATGTACAATGTTTTTTGGATGAATTATTTTCCTGTGGTAAGCATATTTTGGCCGAAATAATTTTCGGCCAAAACGTTTATTTTTAACGGATTCCATTAAAAACTAGGTTTCGGCCGAAAGAATATTTCGACCGAAAACTTGAAAATGAGACTGTTTGCAGGAAACTGCAAATTCTCTCCATCTTACTTCATATTTGGAGGTAGACTCCTACAAATACTCATAATTTAGTTTCAGAATTGATACCAACATTTTTAAAATTGAATCTTCTTTCATTGGGTATAATTTGTTTTCATTTTCATTGTTTTTATCTAATTTTATTTAATTTTATAAAAAAATCATTGCATAATATTTTTAGGTGAGATTATGATTCGGTGA
>ML795870.1:10011-30346 GCA_009831015.1 Picea engelmannii
GCACTCCCATGGGGGAGGCACCGGCGGCTGACATAGGAGGAGTGTTGCGCCAGGCAGCAACAAGGAAGCGACCAGCGGAGCACAGCGACCCAGTGGAGAACAAGGAGCGCGAGGTGACCAAGGAACCAGCAGTCGAGCAACCCCAGAACGAGCAGCCGAGCAACACCGTCGCAGAACCGTGGGCAGCAGAGCTCCGGGACACATGGCTGGGCTTTTCGCCAGGTGTTTAATTTTCTTGCTATGTATCGACAGGTGTTTAGTATTAGACTTGCAGAACACTTAGCACTTAGTTTGGACTTTTTTTTGATTTCCTAGATGCAGTAGTAACACTTAATTCACATGACTGAATGCTGACTGGACTGGTTTCCCCTCTGTTGGGGCAGTCCAGAATTTTCAGCCAGCTGTACAATGTTTTTTGGAGACATGCCACGCTTTAGCAGGCACCTTTTATATATAATATTATCCTTACTTACAAAAAAAAAAAAAGTTTGAAATCTGTAACATAATTTATATGTGATTATTCAGTCTGGTTTGATGTCTCCTTTCTTGCCTAACTTTTTTTTTCCATCTTCACGTTTCTCATCCCCTGATACATTTTAGGAGTTTCCTCCTGTGTATATACCTATGTCAAACTATCTCTATAACTCTTTATAACTCACATAGATGCAATCCGAGGTACCATGAAGCACATGGATTTGGAAGCACCCATAGGAATCCGAAATGGAGTTGGATGAATGCATAGTGAATGCAAATTTAGAGCTTAATTGCCCCAATGACATATAAATTTATATCATGTGAAGTGGATTAATCAATTTTTTCATATGAGTAGAGTTTTGGCCATTTTTAAAGCACTAATTACACTTCAACTATTTTGATTGTAAATTCATTCTCATGGTAATTATATGTTTTGATGGAAAATTCTTAGACATGGTAACGATATACATTTAAAGTTTGGTTCCAACTATTTGTAAATTCAATTATCACCAAGTAGTCATTGATCTCTAATTCTTCCTCATTAAATTTTTAGTTTATTAGTAATTTCAATAATCGATATTTTTTCTTGTTCCTTCAACATAAAAATTGCTTTTAGAAAATTGATTATGTTACAACTTTATATATATATATATATATAACAATGTTGTTAATTTTTTAACTCTTTGACACTACCATACAATTATTTCCCAATATTCTAAAATATGATGGTATTTACACAAAATAGACTAAGTTAAATGAATATTGTATAAAACAAAAATAATGGAAGAAGAGTTAAATATCATCATATTTTAGAATATGAGGAAATAATTCTATAGTCTTTATTCATATGGTTATGAATAAAGTTACATTATCAAATTTATTGTATCAAAGAGTTAAAAAATTAATCATAATCTAATTAGTGGATGATTACTTGAGCTTATATTTTTATACTTTCAGTGTATTAGTAATATGTTAACCTTTGTCTAGGGTTTTCTGCATCGAACCCAATGCACATCGCCTTCTCTCTAGCTGTTAAGGCCATGGAGGCCGAGGGAGGGGGGCTCTCGGACCCCTCCTACAGTTATGTCACTTCCAAGGAGCATGACTCCAACCACTCCAAACGATCGAACTTCGAACTCCCAGATGGCATGCAACGAATCATTTGGGAGGAAGAGATGCTGAAGGAGAAGTCGATGGAAATATACCTAGAAGCTAACCACCCAAAAATTGCTCGCACTTGGGAACCAGGAAAATGTATCTTGCAAGCCCCGATCACTCTGAAATATATCATGAGCTCTCCAAGAATAAAAGGTCAGAAACAATACATGAGGGACTTCGCCCTGATAGGGAAATTCTTGGGGCGATGGCCTTTGGAAAAGGACCTAGTCAAATGGATTTAGCACTGGTGGAAGCCCAAGGGCCACTATGACCTCCAACTTGGATCAAGAGGCTTATTTACAATCATCTTGCACAACCTCCAGGATAGAAACAAGATCTTTGAAGGAGGGTCGTACTTTTACAACTCGACAGGACTTTTCCTCCATTTCTGGACGAAAATATTCAGCCCCAAAAATGAATACTTCACACATGCCCTAGTCTGGATGAGACTCTATTCGCTCCCACGAGAATTTTGGATGGAAGAGATTATCGTAGGAATCGAAAACACCATTGGCATTTACGTCAAAGCCTCGGAGGCGACAAGACAATGAAGGTACACTGCCTATTCCCACATCTGTGTTTATTTGAACATTTCCAAACCTCTCCCTGGAGCCATTACCCTCTATTAACAAGATAACGAATGGCCCCAAACCCTAGACTATGAGCACATCCCTTTTCGTTGTCGTAAATGCCACGAGCATGGTCACCTCTTCTGTGAATTCCCTTTAAATAACCCCGCCAAACCCACTCTGGAAGACCCTGACAAATCCAAGGACAGATTCACCCAAGTCATGGGTCGATGCAGGCATCAAGCCAAAAAATAACCCCCCCCAAAGCCCCTCTAGGACCCCCTACCAAAAACTCTTTCGAAGCCCTTCAAACCCCGTCAGATATCCCCTCCTCTTTAGCCGACCCATTGACAACTCCTGCAGCCCCGGTGATCGACCAAGGCTATGGAAATCCCAACCCCTCAGCTGCAGCTTCTTCAAAAATACCACCCCGAGAGGCCTCTCTTCCTGGCACACTCGAACCGGAAATGGGAGACCGAGATATAGATCTGGAAGATCAGGAGCTAGCAGGTATTGACATGGTGCATCTAGAGCAAGCCTATCGCAAGCAACAACTATACACCATACCAACATATCAGTTGCGCAAGTTTCATAAAGTATTTCTCAAATCTTTGGTAGGAGGATCAGCCCGAGCCAATACGAACCTCAGAATACAAAAGGGAACCTTGAAGGATCAACACAAACCCACAAAAGATGAGAAAAAAAGAGGCAGGAAACCAAAACATCAAGTCATTCAAGATGTCGGTAATTTTCTTGTCAACTCAAGTCAGATACATATGATCTTAGATAGTTTCCCTCCTCTCCAACCCTCATTGTCCTCATGAAGATGCTATCCTGGAATATAAGGGGCCTCAACTCAAAAAGAAAACAAGGTTTGCTTTGAGAAAGAATTAAGAAGGAACAACCAGACATACTTCTACTGCAGGAAACAAAATGCACAAGTGAGGAAGCTTCATCTACTCTTCAAAAATGTTGGAAGCACTCCCATCATGTGTAAATCGACACCAAGGGGGCAGCAGGCGGCCTGGAAATGGTTTGGGATCCAACAACACTTTTGTTGGACGACTTTTTCACTTCCAAATGGACCAGCCTCCTTCTGCCTCATTGGTTAGAAAAAACTCGGCTACATCACGAATGTCTATGGACCTACAAGACCAAGGGACAAGGAATCCTTCCTCCATCACTTAGAATGGATGGGCTATCACATCGACTCCCAAATATGGATCCTCGAGGGAGATTTCAATATGATAACAGGTCTGGAGGAAAAAAAGGGGGGCACACACACGTTGGGAAATGACAACAAGAATTTCAAATGCATTATTGGCCTTTTGAAACTCATAGATGTAGAAATATAAAATGAACCATTCACATGGTCCAATAGACGCTCAGATGATCAACATGTCTCCAAGATATTAGACCGTTTCCTAATTTTAGAAGCCATTATGATGGATTGTCTAGATTGGAATGCCACGGTCATCGACACCTTGTGTTTGGATCACTGGCTGATACTCCTTTCAATTAATATCAGTGGCACCCCAGGCAGAAAGCCTTTCCGCTTTGAAAAATTCTAGTTGACACACCCATAATTCCAAGAAAACATCAAACTTTGGTGGGAAGAAGCGGCCATCCCAACAGGGACTTCTATGTATAGATTCCAATAGAGGCTAAAAAACCTCAAACAACATTTGAAATATTGGAATAGGTCCACCTTCGACAACATCTTTCAAGCTTAGGAAAATCTCAACCAGAAAATGCAAAGCCTCCAACAACAAATCAGATCTCAAGGCCTCATGGAACCCCTAAAGAAGCAGGAAGCTCTACTAATCAACCAGCTGGCAGAAAGATAGGCGCATGAAGAAATACTCTGGAGACAAAAATCTTGTATTCAATAGTTAAAAGAGGGGGAAAAAAACACCAATTTTTTTCACAGATCCCTGGTCTAGAGGCACCAAAAAAATCGCATTACTCAGCCGATATCATAACAAGGAAAGAAAATTCAACAACACACATATATAGAAAATGAAATGCTCTCTTACTACAAAAACCTTCTAACGGAGCCCCCAGTAGATCGCTTGCGTGCAATCGACTCCATCCTCAAGAACATCCCCAAGGAGGTAACTAAAGAGAAGAATGAGGCTCTCATGAGACCGATCACTCTAGATGAGGTCGACCAATCTCTTAGGGACACACTGCTAGGCAAGGCTCTTGGGCTTGACATGTTTACTTATGATTTCTTCCACAACTGCTAGAGCATCATCCGTGAAGATGTTTGGGAAATCCTCGAGGACTATAGAATATCTTGGTAGGTCCTCCAAGACCTCAATGCAACCTTTCTCACTCTCATACCCAAATAAAACAACACTACTTCCCCTTCGCACTTCATGCCCATCACCCTCTACAATGTCATTTACAAACTCTTAATGAAGATCATTGCAATGCTCCTTAAACCAATATTACCTTTCATAATTTCTCTGGAACAATCAATATACGTGGAGGGAAGATAAATTCTTGACAACGTTATCCTCGCTCATGAAGTAATCCACTCGCTTCACTCAAACAAGTCTCAAGGTATGCTTCTCAAACTCGATCTCTCTAAAGCCTTTGATAAATTGAGTTGGATTTACTTAAAATCAACTCTCCTCACCTTCGGTTTTGTACCCAATTGGGTCTCTTGGATTATCAACCTCACCTCCTCATCCTTGTTCTCCATCCTGATCAATGGAATTCCCTCGAGACCCTTCTCCCTCTCCAGAGGAATAAGGAAAGGGGACCTGCTCTCGCCCTTCCTTTTCATAATTATGGTGGAAGGGCCGAGTCGCACCATTAAAGTAGCCATCACTGATCACTCCCTCTCTGGTCTCACTCCTCATGGAATCCGCCCCCCATATCTCATAGTCAATTTTTGGATGACATACTCCTAATGGGGGTGACCACGGCCCAAGAAGCCCTCTGCATCAGATCTATCATCAACCTCTTTTGCGAAGATTCCGGCATGGAAGTGAATCTCTCCAAGTATCAAGTCTTCTTCTTCAACATGCCAATCGAGATCCAAAACCATCTCACATAGTTACTGGGGTTCACTCACAGTGTTCTCCCCTCCATCTACCTGGGCATCCCTCTTATTTATAACCCGCTAAGAAAGACCTCCTGGGACTCCCTACTGTCTAGCTTCCGAAAGAAACTCTCCATGTGGACCTTCCTCTCCCTCAATCTTCTTGGTTTCCTCATCCTCCTCAAGTCAGTACTATAGGCCCTTCCAGTCTACACCTTCTCAGCTTTGGCAGTCCCAAAATTCATCCTCAACACCTTAAGGAACATCAAAAGGAGTTTCCTTTGGCAGGGTACTAAAGAAGGATGCAAAATGACCTTGGTAAGATGGAAAAAAGTCTGCAAACCTAAGAAAGTAGGGGGGCTAGGTCTCAGAGACCCTCCTCTTCTCAACAAGGTCCTCGGTGTGAAAATTTGGTGGATATGGTTAAAAACACCCCAAGACCTTTGGGCGCATCTTTGGAGGAAAAAATACACCCCAACAATCCCAGAAAGGGAGCTTATCAGGTAGAATGGTCAAATCCCTAAATCACTCATCTGGAATGTGGTCAAGAATAATGGGGGACTCATCACTGATCACTCTTTCCGGGAACTGCATAGTGGAACTTTATCTCTCTTATGGAGTGACTCTTGGAAACAACTCCCAGCCCTGAAGATCGATGCCAATATGAGTGCCTTCATCCCCCTCATGACAGAAGCAGGCCTCCTCAAAGTTTTGGATTTCTGGAATCCTGCAATTACAAGGGAAATTTGGCACACTTGGAAAAACTCCCACGAGGTTTTGAACATCCCCCTTGATTTAAATCTCCAACCTATGCAACACCATCTCGACTCAAGGAAAATTTTAAGTCAACAAATGGATGAAATCCTTAGATGGGGACACACCACCATAGGTACCTTCAATATTCAAGAAGCTTACCACCTAAGATAAGATCACAGATCATTACCAAAAGAAGAAGTCTGGGGAAAGATCTGGGAAGCAAAATCCTGGCCAAAAATTAGCACCTTCCTCTAGCTAAATGTGCACAACAACACTCTCACCTGGGATAACTTAAGGAAAAAGGGTTTCATCAGTCCTTCCTAGTGTCCGTTATGTGGCTCCGAGGAGGAAACTCAAAACCATCTCCTAAATCTGTGCTCATACATTTCTTCCATCTGGGATCATAGCGCGAGCCTCATGAGGACCACAGACAGGAACCGCACAGGCATCCAGAAAACTTTAGCAGGTTGGAGAAACTCTATTTTTCAATCCCCCATCCTAGACAGAATTTGGCATCTTTTACCGGGTTTCATTCTCTGGAAAATATGGAAGGAAAGGAATCGAAGAATTTTCAAATTAGCTGTCAGGAATTGGCAGGAAGTCTGGACTACAATCCACTCCAATATCACTGAAACAATCTTATTGTATCCTTGGATGGACTAGGATTTAAACTTCCCAATGAATGAGCGTCACATCCTTAACTCCTAGCATCTCAATCTCCACCCCCCTCCTTCCATCCCTTCCACTGTCATAAGTTGCAATCCTATCCCCACACATTGGGAGGCTCCGCATACAGGTTGCCACAAATTAAATTTTGATGGGGCCTCCAAAGGAAATCCAGGACCTGCAGGATATGGAGCAGTTATCTGCAACATCAAAGGATAAATCCTCCACATCGTCGCAGAAAATCTGGGGCACAACACCAGCAATGCTGTAGAAATATGGGGAATCCTCAATGCTCTACAAGCAACCAGGGATCATGAGATTTTCCCCATCATTTCAAAAGGTGATTCACAGATTGTCATTAATCTCCTCTCTCATATCTTCAATGGGGCAGACCCGTAGAAAGTCTCTCCAAGATGGAAACTGATGAATGGGCTTCTCATAATCAAATCCATCCTCTAGCCACATTGGGTAATCCTCCCATCCCATGTTCGGAGATCGTCAAATTAGGTCGTCGATTTGTTGGAAAACTATGGTGTTGATCTGGAGGAAGGAGAATTATCGTATTCCCCCACCTCTTCGTACTCCCATCCCACAGTGATCGCTTGCATAAACATAGCCAAAATCAAGGACCGACCCCGGGATGGGGTGCTCCCAGGATCAGAGTGTGGACAGACTACGGGGAGGCCACCTGTCTAGAAAACCTATCACTTGGCACCTGATCAGAACCGCCCCCCTCATCCATCACCTCACAATGTTAAAACAATAGCCGTTACCCCTCAAAATTCACTCGCGGCCATCTTGACGCACGCTTTGGAAGATCAACAGCGTGGGAGATTTCATGGAGCAGTACAGGATGGATCCTCAGTAACATATGCACCTCAACCATGATGCTCCTAAGGCTGGGCATGGGCGCGCTGAACTTCATTTTCTCCTTTGTCGTCTCCATGTCTAGCTCTCCCTGGTTCACATTTTCTTCCACCCCTCCTAGTGCAATTTCCATTTGGCCTCACCGACTGCTGGTGTGTGTTTCTCCTCACAGGGTCTACTGGTCTGGTTCTTCCCCTTGCACCCCCTCTGCGTTCTCTGTCCCAGGCCGAATGTAGCCACCGCCATGCCCTACCCTAGAGGCAATTCCAAAAGAGGGGCAGCCTAGTATGCGTCCAGAGGCAGGGAGCCACCCAATTCCAACCCTCCTCCTGAAACCAAAGACCTCCCCTTCTTGGCTCCTATTCAAGCGCCCACCCCTTCTCAACCTCTTGGTGAGACCACCCCGGACCTGTCCCCTCTCTCGAATGCCTACGGTTGTAGAGTTGAGTGGTTTGGCACCCTCGATAATTCATTGGGATTCATGCCTCCACCCCCCTCCCCTCCTTGCCATCCTCCACCTCCACCTTCTACCATTCACCACCCCCCTATCACTTCCTCTGCTCCCTCTGCTTTTCCTTTCCCCTCTTCCAACTCTCGGATGTCACCTCCACTCCGCCCAACTTGTGACAGGTGCACAAACAGAGAAGCTATCATGGACTCCATGGACAAACTCAATAGGGGTCTTGGGGAAGTCAAGTTTTCCTTACTTGAGTTGCAGATCAAGGACTTAGAACGTTGAAGACGGGTGGACATTTTTATGTCCTTCCTACAGGACCTCCGGCAAGACATCGTGGATCGAGAAAGGCACGACAAGGGAAAATCACAAGAGTGTCAAGCCTTCGTTGGGCCAAGGCTTGGTCCAAGTTTTTAGTTAATCATGCTTCAGGTTTTTGTTTTCATTTTTATCTCGGTAGCCATGAGAGGCTGGACAACTCAAGAGAGTTTGGTCCATGTTTTTCATGTTCACTTTAGCATTAGCACTTCGCCCTGTGTGGCAACGTAGTCTCTTTTTGCATGTTTTACTCTTATTTTTTGGACAAGTAGCAGTGGTGGTTTCCCAGTAGGGCACTGTAGCCACGTTTGATTAGGCACTATAGGCAGCTATAACTCCTTTTTTACGAAGGCTCTGATACAAAATTCTAACTTACAAAAAAAAAATATGTAAACCTTTGTAACTATTACTTTTATTAATTATTTTTAATTATATTCTCTTAGTGAGCATAAGAAAAAGTTACATGCTCATGAATTTTTAACTTGTTGACACTTAAAATTCATTAATTTTATCTTTCTTTTACATAATTATTATATTTTTTCATAAATAATTTAACACAACATTTTAATTTCAAAATATAATGTCAAGCTCAAACCTATATAGATGTATTTTTTTATTTAACACAATTAACACATCTCCTTTCAATTTTATTGACTATTTATTTTATAGAATATATAATAATTGATTGACAATTTATTTATGAGAAATTTGTTTCTTTATATTATAACAAAAGAATACCATCATTTATTGGTTTTAGTATAATTTTTATTACTATTATAAATATATTTTAAATAATTTTGATAAGTAATGCCACATCACTTCAC
The DNA here is from genome assembly GCA_009831015.1 of Picea engelmannii. NCBI lineage: Eukaryota > Viridiplantae > Streptophyta > Pinopsida > Pinales > Pinaceae > Picea > Picea engelmannii. The sequence goes on from ML795870.1 coordinate 19,150, forward strand.
ATGTAATACTAGTTTTAGGACCATAGACTGATGTAATTTTGGTATTACACCAAAACAAAACATAGCTACTCCAATGGAACTTATTGATATATATTTTTTTAATTGACTTCCTACCATACAATTTATTTACAAAAATAAAAAATAAAATTAATAAATTAGTGTAAATTTAATATAAAAAATCTTGCAAATTCAATAAATGCATACTACTTCTAACTTACATCATGCTAATATTAAATATGCCAAAATAGACAAATAATTATTCCAAAAAACAAACAAAGTTGAGTCGTGAGAGTATTTTAACCACATTCACATGTACGGAATGTATTTGAATGCATCACACCTATGAGAGAATTAGGTCCACTAGATAAATATATCCCATGTCAAACTTGGGCTAGTATTGGTCTCCATGCCTACCACATCCAAATTATAATAAAAATATCCCCAAACGTATATGTCAATTAATTTGACCAATAGAATTAATTTATACCAATGAATACCTCTAACTTAAATTAGTATAATATTTAATATTAATTTATTGACATGAGTGTGTATTATTTCAATTTCTAATAAACATTGAATTTACACAAATATTGATTTTCATTTTGTCAATTTTGAATCAAAGTATAACATAAACCACGTGTATCTTCAAAGTATAACATAATCCACATGTGTCTCCAAGAATAGTAGTGTTCAAAATTTATAAAACAATAATCACCCAATTTTTTTATCAAAACCCATCTATACCTAGTAAACTAGATACTCATATCATAGTGGACATTAATTGGATTGATGGTGTAGATTACAACCTCTAAGAACACTAATTTACATGCCCATTTCTTATTGGATACTTGTTGGATTTATTGTGTGGACTATGACCTCCACCAACACTAATCTACATGTCCATCTCATACTAGACACCTATTTCATTCATAGTGTGGATTACTACCTCCAGTGACAATAATTTACATGTGACACACTTAAACATCCTAACTTAACATAGTATCTTTTTCACAATAGTGAGAAGAATTTATATTAGAAATGACCACATCCAAACTTGACATCATTGTAATATTTTTTTAGGAATGGCCTTACCCAAATATCCAAAACTAAAAAATTAATAGCCAACACCCTATAATGTGTTCCTTCATAGTTACATCCTTTTTAAGTATTTACAAGTATATTGTATTATATATTATTAAAGTAAAAAAAATAACCTCAAAAAAAATAAATTAAGGTAAAGAAAAATATGAGTTTCATACCCTTTATGAGCTTCGATTTGTATATCCACTTGAGGCTCGATTCTAACATCTACAAGTTGCTTCTCATTCTTGTTTATAGTGGAAAGGCTAAGTTCACATGTGGCATGCACCAATTCCAAATTTTGAGAGAACAATATGCCCATACCTTTCTCAAAGACTAGAGAAAGGTCATGGAGGGAGGGTTCCTCCCAAGGAGCTTGAATCAACAAGAGAGAGACAATACTACTTTTTGTAATAGATTTAGGTAGGTCATGATTCTTCTAACCAACAAATATAGAGACCTAAATTGAGATTCCATCACCAAATGATTCCTACAATGTATCACCATGAGATCTTTCACCCATTCTCACTCTAAAATTTCCAAAAAGTGATTTGTAGTCTCAATTAAATAGATTTTCTTGGATCATTTTTTTCCTTGGGTATGCTACTCAAGTTCCCCTTTCTACTTTTCCCATAGGGTATATTTCATTGCATTACATTGGGATTTTTCAACTCCCTTTCACATCATTTCACACCCTTCTACATCTCCTTAATATCGCACAAGACACATAACCCACTCCTTTATTGTTAGTGTGCCATTGTTGCCACTAATATCCTAAATAGTCTAATAGAGCCAGCCTCAACCAAAGCCCCCAAAGTAGTCCACCTCTCTTAGTTGTAGTTTAATCCAAGTTATGGGATGAGGGAAAATGCATGTAGCCAATCCAATATCAATTTCCAATAAACCCATATGCACCACTTAACTCATACATCATACATAATGTAATTTCCTATGTAGAATTAATTAGCAAGGATTGAGGAGGGTGATGTTGATTCCTTCATATACCATCCATTTGTTGCTACATGACAAGGTATAATTTTGCAAGGTAGGAGTTTATGGATGTTATGGGTTCCATCATTATGCTCTCAAAACAAGGGGGGAGGGGGGTTAGGTTGGTAATCCACACATTAACTTATAATTCCTGTCTTGAAAACTATCCCCTTTATTAGATTCCTCATATGCATGCTAATTTCTCCTTCACAATATGTGAACAAACTCAATTTTCTCAATTTCTTTGGAAAACAATAAAATTCTTTTGGTGAGCTAGAATATTGAAGTTATGGAGAGGGATTTTTTGACGTAGGAACCTTAGAATTATTACCAAATCCTTGGACATTGTTTCTTTTCTTACCCTTTTATCTTTTAAGATATATAATCCATTCTACTATTCTAGAGAATATACATCATTACTAGTTTCCATTCCTATCCACCATGCAAACTCAATTTCATTTTTCCCTTCATGTCAATATGAACCCCCCCCACCCACCACCTTTAACTTTCCATCCTAAAACAATTATGGCCATAGCTATAACTAATAGTGTCTAGTCTTAAAAATGAGAAGAGGGTGGGATTCGATCCAATTATTGATATGAGTGTAAGCATCACATTTTCAACCATTACCTTCGAGTGCGTAGATTCTAGCCTCATTAGATACAATATGGATTGTTGGCTCTAATGGGGGGTCAAATAACTGTGGTTCGATAGGATTTACCAACAAAAATCCATAGGCATTGGATTATTCAATCTTCAAAGACTAAATAAGGTCTTACTCGAGACATCATGAGACTGATAGAGACCATGCCTCTTGTGCAAGGTGTGAATGAATAAAACATATAGGAAACCTCCATCAACTAGTCATTCATAACTACCATAAGCTATTGCGAATAATGACATAAAACAAACATACATTAAATTCATAACTCATTAGATATAGAAATAAATGTACTCAAGTTGTACTCAATCATTCCATTCCTTCAAATAAATGAGATACAATAGGTTCGTATCCCACTCAATATACATCAACATTCAACACAGGGATGAGCCATGTGCTCAAATATCGATCTTATTTCTTTCTCATATACAAATTGATATAAGAATAAGTAAACTAAAACATAACTAGAGCTCTATATTTTCTATCTCTAACATAAAAATGAACTCTCTCTTCACTTAAAATCCCGACCCTTACATATCGACATGCATGCCCCCATAGCTTCCAAGGAGTGTGGAAATCATAATGAATTCGCAAGATCATCCATAACCTCGACCATGATGAGTCGGGTTGTTACAAAATCAGTTACAAAGATTCATGAATATCTTTTTCAGATCCATCCTACATGTGATTTCTTTAATACCTTCCATGCAGTATAAAATGGGTTGGTGAAAATAGTAAATCCTTGGCTGGCGTAGACGCTAAAACTTGGCACCATGTAGAGAATATTACCAAGCACATGCACAATGTTGACTTGTGGCACATGCACAGTCTATATCAAACCTTAAGTTCCAATAGACCCCCAACACTATTAGTTGTCTTTCCCTCAATCCATTGACATTTCTTAGTAAATATCTCCTGAATGAACTTGCTAGATCCACCAGCTAGACTTGGTTGATGTTGTCGTCATGCACAAGCCTTTGAATTTGTCGAGGATCCCTTGGATCTAATATGTAAATGAGTTTTTCCATCTTCGGGTTCTCAACCTCTCACTCATCGATCTTTGTTTGGACTATCTAAGGATAGATATCGTTTAGCATACACTCCAAAATCCCATGTGATATTCGGGGAAAATCATTCCTGTTGGACTTGGCACTATCACCTCAGTGACCTCCATATCACTAGAGAGGGTGATTTTTCCATCAAGCATAGCCTTCATCTTATTTCTCTTTCTCTCAATTTGGTTGATACAATTGAAGATGAGGAGAGATGTAGACGATAGGAGGGGTGTCCCATAGGTTCATTCTACATGATTAAAAAATGGTGTTGATCCATGGTGACAAGATCATTGATTTGCGACCCTTGGGATATGGGGTGACCTTCACATAATCTTTGAAGCACTGTTCAAGGAACTTATTGGTAGCATGGTTGTTGTAGGAAGTGAATTGTAGGTTGGGTCGTCTTCCCAGGAAATGAACCTGAATATGTATCTCCCATGGAAATTCCACTGTGGGTTGTTCGGGCTCTTTTGAAAACTTTTTTCAAGTATGTACCCCTCACCTTTTGGAAGTAACCATTGTTCTATGGAAATATTAGATGAATCCCAATCCGTGAAACTACTTTTTTCATATAGTTGAATTTATTTTATTTTTAGTGATCCTAACCCTACTATTTAGAATTCCCATGTGCAATGAGCAATTCATAGAAAATGAAATGGCACTATCTATGGATAATACAAATAGCCATGAATTGGATATCCCACGTGTCCCCTTTCCATGCTAGTTAGGACTTCAAATGACGTGGTGTATCTACTGGTATGATCTCTCATGATCCTCTTGGTGCTTGAATCCGATGTTTCTTGGACAATATCATGCCACTGTACTACCTATTACCCCCCTTACCTAGGGGTAACTAATGATATGATGTATCCAATCCCGAAGGTAGAAGACATGGAGTGTTGAGAGATAGATTGACCAGAAGATCCCACATTGAGAGGATATAGCCCCTCCTCTCCACCACACATCACCACTCATCGTGAGTAGCATAAAATCGTTTTCCACACCAGCTTGGTCCATAGAGGACAACATGTCTTGCTTCATCATATAACAAGTCTAGTCTCATCGTAAATGTCACTTTAATAATTGAATCATTTGATCATGTTTCAAAGGGTCGTTTCTTGATTATGGAACATTTTCCTAGAGATTATATGTTTTCCTAATTTCACCTTGGTGGTTGACATGGTATCCTAGTAAGTTGGTCAATCTCAAGAAAATGGTTGTTGTTGTGGGTTTCCTTGAAGGGTCATCCTACCATTCCCACTCATACTTACCACTTTCCACACTTCTTCCCCTTTGTTTCCTCATATATATATATTTTTGGGTTCATTGACCCCAAGAAGAGTTTGTAGCTCATTTCATGAGAAGAAGGGGCTAAAGGCCCAAACATGTTGCAACTAGCACTATAAAAAATAAAATCCATAATCCATCCTTCTATATGCTCTCCCTAAGGTCCTGATAGCCATGAACCATTTCTCTATAAAAGATAAAGGTACTTTAAAAGAAAATAAATGAAAATTGTCCCACTTGATGTGGAAATGCAATCCAGTGTTCTTTAATTTCCAGTGCACATAGCACTCAATGTATTCTAACTTCAACTGGCATTGTGGTTCTCTTTTTCTATCCTTGCACATAGTACTCAATGTTAGGACCATAAGAAAAGAGGAAAACAAAGGGATTTGAAAAATGGTACATTGCAAATTAAGGGATGCAACACACCCTCCACAAAGTCACCCATAGATGAGACAATACGAGACCTTTGTATACCAAGTACCCCATGCCCAAGATTACTTTCCCCAATCCACTTCATACTCACCACATGGTCTAGAGAGGGTATTCTTGGGAAACATTCCTTGACTTTGGATTGACCTACCCAATAGGGCACCATGACACCCCTTCCATAAGTAAATTTGGAAAAGTTTATAAGGTCTTTGAGAATTTGTTTAGTTTGAAAAGGGGGACTTAATGCAATTGTTTAGGTGGTTATTTTATTAAATATGGTTTACTTGGCATGATCCATATGAATTGTGGAACCTTGGAGGGTGTATTCATGTGTTTTTGCAGGACCTTTCCTAGTGAAAGTCATTCATGAAGGGATTAAGCCACTTGGACCTTCATAGGGGAATGTAATCCCATTGGATGGATGTTGTGCCCCACACATTGGAGGCCTAAGATGATGAGTGTTGTGCCTTCGATAATGTCCCTAGCATATGAACATGACCTAAAATATTGAACAAGAGATGAATTCACCCTATTATTTCTAAACATCCCTCTTTTGAGGCATGATGTCAGACATTTAGGAGGCCATTGGGTGTATTTTGTGCGCTTAGTGGTGTTGTGGGCTTGAACCCCCACTCTTTTTCTTGATTTGGGGATGGTGTGGAAAATTTCTAGCAGGATGTCCTAACCTATCTAGGCTTACCTTCACATGTGCTACCTTCGATAAGAGTCTTGTGGGCTTACATGCCATTGTTTTTTCAATTTTCATCATATTGTAGCCCATGTGGTCAAAAAGAGCAAAACGATCTGCTAATTAAGCATTGTAACTTTAGTTTTGACCTAAAATTAAGGATTTAATTGTAATGTGGACAAACATTACTTGGGTTTTCCTCTATAAATAGAGGTAAGTCATTTTCATTTTAAAAGAACTTACTTGGCAGGTTCTTCCTCTCTAAGAAAAATTCAGGCATCTTTATTTTCTCTTGTGCATTGTGGAAAAAGGCTTGTCTTTGGAATTTTGGAGAAAATAAATTCCTCTTGAGAATTTATCTTGGATGAATGTGGATGATGTTTGGTAAAGAATAGGGTTTGGCATCTATATTATTTGATTTTATGATTATATTTATGCAATTTCTTATCTTTGTTCAAGGATTTTAAATTTTAAGCCCTAGGAAAAATACAAAGGTGTACACCCTCCACTAGAGATATTTCATTGTTTGTATTGGAATTGTTCAAGCTTTGCTATAGAAAGTAGAAGGTAATACACCCTTGTTGAAAAGGCTTGGCTAGGATTTATCTTCTAGGAAGTAAGAGGGTATACACCCCTAGAAGATATTTCCCTAGTTTAGTCTAAATCACTAGAACATCTTGAGGAAAGGAGGACGACTTTGTTTTATAAGGATGCAATACCAAGGTTCAAGTTGGTTCTCCCTCATGATATTTTATCTATTATTTGAATCTATTTCCCAAGGATAAATTGTTTTAATTGCATTGTAGAACATATATTGTTGCATTGGAATATGTGAGATAAGCTCATTTTGAAATCATTTTAATTTAGCTTGATTACACTCAACATAAGATAGTCTCCATAGCCAAGGAATTTTGGTTGAAGGGGATTTTCTTAATGTTGTAATAAAATAAATGTTGCATCCATTAGGGATGAAGAAAAAAAATCTCTTAAATTTGTTTTTCTCTCTATTATGAAAATTGAACGTTGCATACAAATATTGGAAACTAATCTACAAGTTAAGGGATTTTCATTGGAATATTTGTTTGTTGATTTTAATGGCTAGAATTCATTATTGTACAAAAAATTTGTTACATCCATATAGGGTTGTCATAAAATTTCTGATAACACTTAGTTTATATCCCTTTCAACCATCAAAATTATTGTTTGAATATTGAAATGTTATCTAACAATCAATTTTTTTTGTTTCAATGTATTACTTTTGACGGTGATTTATTGCAGTTGTTAACATTTCCTTCTTGCTAATATAAATTACAGTTTGTTGCAATTTTTGGGACAACAAGGTTTCTTTTTATTTCCAATAGTGTTTGGGGGTTTATTTTCATGATCTTGGGTCTTAGGATAGTGGTTCTAACTTTTTTTTTGTAGGTTATTGATCAACCTCTTTCTTCCCTTCACCAAATTCATCATTCATCAAAACCTAAGCACTCTCATACTATGACCTATAAGGGTTTTCCTTTCACTATTTTCTTTTACCCCTCATTCCTCCTAGGGTCACTCAGGACTCCTCCCTTGTGGTGAATTTATTCATCACTAAAAGAGGGGAGCATTTATCTAAGATGACCGTGGGTAGATTCTCCCGAGTTGTCACACATTTGTGTGTTGAGGTTGGATTTTATCAACCTACACCTTTTGTGATAAAATTTTAGCATTGTTGTCATGGAGGATTCTAAATCCTTTCTGAACCCAAGACAACATTTGACAATCTTTTCCCTCAAATCATCTACCTCAAGCTTTCCTGACGACTCCAATAAGGGAATTACCCTCTTATAAACTTTCAATGAACTTTATATAAGTTTATTTGGAGACTCTATTAAGGGAACATACCCTCTCCATATTCAATGATCCTTGAGCTCATCTAGCGACTCCATTGAAGTGTTATTTTAGATAATGGAATTATGGCACCATGGTATTTTCATGACACTCAAAAAGAGCCATTTCCCATAGCTTACTGTATCAAAAGGGAAAAATTTCAAATGGAAAAGAAAATGGATGTTGATGAGGTTGTTGAGCATATGATGAGTCTTATAAAGGGGTTACTTCAGGAATATACTAAAGAACAACTTGGTGAAGGACCTCTTACTAAAGAGAAATCCCTTATGGATGAAGAAATGCTTGAAGAACAAATATATTAAGAACATTTCCAAGAATATCCTAATAAAGTTTCTCACGTTGTAGGCCTATAAGAGACATTGGTGTCTATTTTCCCTCTTGATGAAGATGAAGTTTTCAAGCCTTGCAAAGAAGTAATCAATTCCAATGATGTAGTTAAATTCATTAAGAAGCCCTCATATACAATTGACAATCATATTGATGATTTCATATGTGTTCGAAAGGATGGATGGGACATTAGTTGTTTTATTTTTTATGGATATCCCAACTAAGACGTTGAGGGAATATTCCAAACAAAGAGTGAAAAAATATTTCCTTTGGAAGATTGCTCTCCATACGTAGACGATTAAGATATTTGGAAGCCTAATGATTTTTTTCATCCATTCGAGCATGACTTGTCGTAGCATACTCATGTTGATGTTCAATCATACCTTGGGATTTTGACACATATCCTTTTGAGAACTTAGATTTGTTATATGAGGAATATTTTCAATCACCTTTTTGCTCAAATTTTGATGGATGTAAGGTCATGGCTAGCCTAGATCAACCAAAGCCTCACACTATAAAGTGACAATATTTTCATCTTCAGGGTTTTTGCAAGGATTCATAGATGAAAAGGAAACATGTTTTGAGTGTGGAGAAAAAATATTTCTCTAGACCTGAGCTTGTCCCTTATCTCATATTTTCCTCTTTGGGAAATCATAGATCCTTCTTCTCCTCTCAGACTTCAAAAAGAAGTAGTGTCCTAACTGAGGATGAAGATGAGTTTTTTCCTATACATGGTATCCATACTAAAAAATGGATGAATCAAGCTTGTGTCTATTAGTTCCAATAGGATTGTCTCCCTCTGATCCACCTCCATGAGGTTCTTTCTATGATTGATCACATGTTTATTTATGCTCATGATTATTATGTGCTCGAATTATCATTTTTGTATTACATAACTAAGCACAAGGGGAGATACACTGATGATATGATTAGTTGGTTTCATTGGTTGTACAATTTCACCTTACATCTTAGGACTTGATTTCCATGAGCCTCAAGCCTCCGGTAAGTAGGTAGGTCATTTGGTTTTCTACATTGCATTTGTGTGTTCATGTCATCATAGGGTAGTTTCATTTCATATGATTTGATTTACATATTTCTTGTAGGATTTTTACATAGTTGTTGTGATTCATTTTCTTGAATCATTACATGTTAGTTAGAAGTTAAAAAAAAAAAAAAGAATCTTTCAAGAAATCTTATAGTTGTCAATTTTGAATTTTTTAAGTTTTGCAAGGGTCTGTTTTCCACCCTTCGATAATATAATGTTTTGTTTAGGTGTCTGTAGGAACATGTCATACTGTCAAGCCCTAATATTGGCTCATTACCCCTTAATTGGGCCATATTGTATTAGTAATGTTATTTTATTTATGTTGGCTTTAGGCCATTAGTTGTAATTATACCTCCTAGTCTCCTATATATATCAAGGAGACATTTTCATTTTGAATCATCTTGTACTTGAACATTTAAGTGGGGTAAAAGGAGGTTTCCCCCTCGAAGAGGCTTATTATCTGAAATTATCTCTTTTTCAAGGCGTTGAGTACTTTTTCTGAGGATTTTCTATGTTGTATTGATATTTGGTTCATAACATATGGTATCAGAGCTCATGGTCTTGGGGTTTCGCTGCTACATCTGAGACACCTTGGAATTTCCGCTATAACTTTTTTTCTACAATGTTTCAAAAGGAACAGCTTGGAGGATATTTAGTAGATGGATCAAGGTACGTTGGGCTCAAATTTCATCTCCTGAGGCCTTATACGTTCAGAGATACAACCTCTACAAGATAGGGTTCTGGAATCATCCTGAACTGAGTCATTGCGGAATTTTCACTATAAAAACTTTTTTGTAACATTTCAGACCCTAAAATATGGAGGCTATTTATAGAAATTAGTAAGGTATCTGTGGTAAAAATTTCAGATTCTGGGTCATCTTAAATTTGTATATATACCCTGTGTAAGATAGGGTATCTAACTAGTCCTATTGACTAATCTCAAGAAGGTGTTCCAAGTAAAACAATCATAACTTCTTCCTAGAGTATCCAAATTGTGTGGGACTAGTTTCATTGGATTGGGGATAGTCTGTAGTATGTCTGGTGTGAGTTTCAGAATTTTATATCAATTATTTTGTCCAGGGCACACTATACAAGTGAGATCACATGGAAAGTCCAAAAATCGGCAAGTTGTGGGGAAGTTACCGTAAATTCCACTTTGCACATCCAATTTTGATAAGACCTATGGCATTGGAAAGAAGAAATATCAGATAAATACATAAAATAAAGTTTCATACCCAGAAGGGCCAAAACGTGGGAGATACAATAGAATAAATATTGTCTAGCAGAACCACCTCAAAATCAAGGTTCAAAAGTGATACTTGGCCAACATGCCACCCAAAAAGGGAACTTCTACACCAAATAAGCCTCCAGAAAATCCTACTTGGACTCTTGATGAAGGTGAAGAAATGTGTAGGGACATAAATGAACTAAAAAATAAGATGGATTCAATGGAAGCTAAGTTGGATACTAAGATGGATTCAATGGAAGCTAAGTTGGATACTAAGATAGATGGTCTAAAAGGGGAGATCATGGAAGTATTGAAAAATTTTGTAACAGAGAAGACACCTGAAAGTGAAAATGCATCCCATGAAATTCATTATGAGGACACAAGGAAGGTGAATCAAGAATGGAGAAACTCGAACTTTGGTTTGAAGACCAACCATGTTCCTAAGATTGATATGAGGAAGTTTGATGGCAAGGACCCAATCACATGGATACTTCAGATGGAGCAATTCTTTGAT
>ML795870.1:34145-68390 GCA_009831015.1 Picea engelmannii
CATATTGGAGCCTGAAGCCATCACTGACACAAGAATTCGCCAGCTGAGGAATAGATCCATTTCAGAGTATCTCATTAAATGGAGGAAACTACTGGCTGAAGATTCCACTTGGGAAGATGAGTCTTTTATACAGAAGCATCCAGGGTTACTCAAGCGTTGCGAACAACACTTGTCTCAAGGGGAGGGGCATGTTAAACCCTAATATTGGCTCATTACCCCTTAATTGGGGCATATTATATTAGTAATGTTATTTTATTTATGTCGTCTTTAGGCCATTAGTTGTAATTATACCTCCTAGCCTCCTATATATACCAAGGATACATTTTCATTTTGAATCATCTTGTACTTGAACATTTAAGTGGGGTAAAAGGAGGTTTCCCCCTCGAAGAGGCTTATTATCTGAAATTATCTCTTTTTCAAGGCGTTGAATACTTTTCTGAGGATTTTCTATGCTATATTGATATTTGGTTCATAATAGATACCAGGAGACATTGCGGTTCTCGTGCGCTCTACGGAGAGCACATGTCCCCATGTAGGAGACAAATGTTACCCCCCAAGCCTAGTTATAACTAAGGAGATGATGTCTCGAGGCATACTCTTGGAACCCAAATATTTGGGTCCAATTTTTTGTACGTGCACCAAGGAAGGAGTGCTTTCCCATTTCATATTTTTTCATCCACTTGATTTAGTGTTAGAGGATTTCTAAGAAGTGCACATCGGGTTGAGTTTTGTCAACAATTCCCAAAGTATAAAGACTACCAAGTGTGTGGCGGTTCGAGTTTTTTCTGTTTCACCAGAAACCAAGATTATTCTCGCCTAAATCAAGAAAGGAATCATTGGGAAATCTCTTCGAATGATTACTTACAGTAGCATACGAAGAAGTGGGGTGGACAAAAGATGAGTTGGCTAGCCAGTTAACATTTCCCCTTATGCAAAAAGTCTATGTGGAATGCTAGCAAGTACCTGAAGTGTGCGATTTAGTCAAATAGGGAAAGCATGTGGAACAAGAGGGAAAGACATAATGCTCCCCAGAAGCAAAGGAAATAAAAAGGAGATTTAATCTTAGATCCATAGGTTGGATAATGCATTAGTGAGTCTATGTAGAGGATATTCAACTAGTCTAAGAGTAAAGAGTTAGCTACCAACATCGATCTCACTCTGAGCCTGCAGTGATATTGTAATGTCTTGAATATATTCTTGTATTTTTATATGTTTGAGTCCTAAGGAAAAGCACGTCACGCAATCTATTGTATTCCCATGTTGATATAATAATTCTATGAAGTTCTATGGTTGTCATAGGCAATTGGTTTTTGCATTGTGTGTGTGTGTGTGTGTGTGTGTGTGTGTGTGTGTGTGTGTGTGTGTGTGTGTGTGTGTGTGTATTGTGTGATGGAATACTCCTAGAAATGAATACATGGAATTTCGGATCTATCCTGTGTCTATTATGAATGAGTTGACCATGTGTGTGTATAATGTTAATTCTTGGTCCTTAATGGGTTATCATATCTGAGTTATATGGATGCAAATCACAATAATGTCTAGTATGTTTAATCCTTCATCCCCAACACAAGACCTTATGGTATTTGTGATCCGCTATGCATCTCGGGTGAGATCTTCTTCGACCTTGTCCGAGGATTGATATGCTGGTTCTTTGGGGTTTTGTTGGAAATGCTTTGGATGAACCCTGGGTATAAACCTCCCTAGTGTTAAAAAGGTTGGTGTGTGCACAAGAATGAAACAAAAACGATGACAAACATCCCAACAAATGGTTATGTTATTGGGACCTAAAGTCTTGTTGAAATTGATGGAGGAAAAGAAAAACATGATGGCATCCTTTTAAGGAGGAGATTCAAGACTGAATAGAAGCAAAATAAGATAAGTTTTTCCTATGGGAGATGAAAGGATTATGTGTAAACATGAAGGAATGGAAATAAGGATACATTTACTCTGACATGCATGAGCTCTTATTTGGATATTTTCCATGTTTGTTGCATGAGTGGTTGAAAAGACAAGTTTTTGTCAACTCAGTCATGTTACTTGTGGAATCGATAGTTTGGGATCAAGAGAATATTGATAGTTTGAAGGTGTTAGACAACAAGTGGAATCGGGTGATTGATTTCTAGTTTGCTCGAGTGAAAGAAGGTTAAATTCTAACTGAGTTCTCTATTCTATATAGTGATTCTTTCAACGAGGATAAAAGAAATATTGAATAAGGTCCAAGGAAGAAGATGATAGAAGAAATTCCACTTTGGATAAAAATGTTGTTTGTAGAGAAAATAATTATGCGCATGGATCCCAATAGGATGGATGAATAAAACCCCCTAGAATTGGGGGGGGAGGGGTGGAAAAGGTGGGGGAAAAGATCTGGAAGATGGATCCAATGAGGAGGATCCAATAAGTTGTTAAGATGAGGTGAGGATTGGAATGGAAATAAAGGAGAAGAGGAGAAAAAGTGTTGAGAGATAAACAAGAAGAGTCAAGTTGAGAAATAAATCTAAGTAGAGCAGTGGAGAAGAGTTGGCCAAGGGTACGTAGTGAGGTGTCAGGCATAGAGTGAAGAGAAAACTCACACTAGGAAGTGGTGTGAGATAAGATGATGTGCCAAAGTGAATCATAGGTGAGGACAAGCCTACAAAGAGGCTTGGAATCGAAGATACCATTAGTGACAGTAGTGGTAGTGAGGGAATAGGTGATGAATCTTGTACCTTTTGGTTGTTGCGTTATGCCACAACATTAAGATATAGGAGAGAAACCATGTGTGATGTGCGGGTGAAAATTTGTGGTGCACCAAGGGAATCAAAGGAGGAAACACCAATCATTTATGTGCCAACAAGAAGAGAAGATGTTGCAAAACACCATGAGGCACCAATCCAAAGAGAATTTAGCACTCAACATAATGGAAATATGTTGAGTTAGAGAGAGGATGGCACATGGAGTGGCAATGTGCTAAGTAGAGAAAGTGATTATGTGCAAGGTGGCAGTGAATAGATTGGACTAGGAGATATGGCATGAAGTGGCAGTGCATGTATCGACCTGGGGATAGGCATGCACATTTTTGGTGTGCATTCAGGTCTAAAAGAAAGGGAGAAGATCGTTGGTGTGAAAAAAGAGAAGGAATATGGAAACTACCCTAGTGGTGGGGGATATGAATTGATATTTTTAGATGGTTTTGCATGCCTACAAATTGATAGCTCCTTGGGTTACCTCACGAGAAGTTTTAGAATAAGATGGTCTTACCTCCGCTTTGTACCTCCCCCCTTGCACATTGTTAATCAAGAAGAAAACAAAATAGATGATGGAGTGATTGGTATGGAAGAAATAGAAGAAGAATAAATAAGTGGAAAAGCAAGTGAAGAAGAAGGTGAAGTTAGAAATACTTTACCCCAAGCGATAGTGGTTTGGAAAGATCCATCCAATAGTAGTCATAGAAGTGGAACTAATTCTATTTCCAAGATGGGGAATCAATGTAGTACCTTGAGGTTTCTTGTGTTCCATAGAACAGGTAAAGGTGATGCAGAGCAAAATTGGTTCACATGTGAAGCAATTTGGTTGATTAAGAGATTTACTGACAACACGGTGAAAATCGTGCAGCTAGAAACTATGTTCATGGATAGGGCCATGACATGGTACATGAAGTATAAGGATACTACGCCAGAGGGAAAAGTTAGGTCCTTGGATGAAATCAAGCAATATATGATTCAGGAGTTTTAGAATCCAAATTTAGAGTCCCAATGAATATCGGAAATCAAAGAGATCAAGAAGAAGGAAGGAGAGATTGTCTAGGAATATGACCAATAGTTCAAGATAATTTTGGATAGGTTGATATTCCAAATCCAGGATGTGTAGCACAGAGAGTGTTTCATTACACAAGTTCATCCCCATATCCGAGTCTCACTCACCTAGCCGAAGGTGATGGCTCAAGCCTAGGAATTCGATATCACGATGCGATTGGAAGCTACATGAGGAGGCACATAAACATCAGTCGGGTTGGTGCAGGTCCAGCCCCAACTGGCCAACCTAACTATCTAGTTGCAATATATGGACAAACTTAAAGTTGTACAACTGCACGTATGGTGTACTACCTTTCGGTCGGAGGGGAATTGTCGAGATGAGTTCCCGATCCTTTCAAATTATATGGCGAAAGTCGTACTGAGTCCATTTCCCTTTGGACAATCTGAATGGTGTTAGATTTGTAGAAAGTGGGGAAATGTGCCACCCCATTATCTGACATTATATAAATATCAAATGATGACTCACACCAACTTCATAGATGATTTTAGGGGATAAATTTCACAAATGCACTAATTTTCCATGGTTTTCCCCAAAAAAAGATTAGCCAATTTCTATTTTTTTTTAAATTGATTTGCCCAAATTACATAGAACAAAATTATTTTACCTTAAAAATTGCCAAAATTTTATAGGAACTATATAAAATCCTTAGAAATTTGATTATTTTTACAAAACTATTACCAAACATTTTATATTTTTCATATTAAGGACTAGGAATATTAGCCCAGGTTTCTACATTTTAATATAAATTTCCATCCTTAAAATTATCCCTGACCAAGTTCTGTGAATTCTATAATTTCATTGTCCATGATGTTAATAGCTTCCACTCCCTCCAGTTGATTCAAGATAACACATGGGAGGAATTTTGGGTATAAGAGGAGAAAAAAGGTGGTGAGAATGGTGACACAGACAAGGGAGGATATCAAGGAGGACCTTGAGGTGTATATTCATGTGATCGCAACTACAAATATGGTGGAGGAGGTGGTCGACCCCTTGCATGTTTCAATTGCGGTGATATTGGTCATGCCTCATGAATTTTCACTAAGATGCACTTGCTATGTGCATATTTTTACATTCATGAACATGCTATGGATGATTATCTAAACTTTTTGAAGAAGTGGGAATCTAAGAAGGCCAACTATAACATGGTGCATGTTGGGTCGCACAAAAACAAGAAGAAGAGTGGGGAAGTAGACGTTCTGGTCATAACCCACGGAGGGGAAAATACAACGAAATAATTCGAGCATGGTGAAAGCTCATGTTAATGACCGAATGGGAAGATCCGGAAGGAAGCCCATCCCACCCCTAATTTTGATGTTTCTCAGGAGAAGTAGTTTTTGTGCGATACGTAGAGAGCCATTGAAGAAGAGACAACACGCGAGGAGATGCAACACATGACTCAAAGGTCTATTGAAGAGGTGCAAATCCGAGATGAATTGAAAATGTGATGCAGGAGCATCTCAAGCGAGCCAACGCGGAGACAACAGACAGCTGGAAAAGCGCCCAACACAAATTTTGAAATATCTTGAACCATTAATAAAACATCAAGTGGAGGCGCACTTATATAATGTAATCGGACCTTGAGTGAATTGCTCTCGTCCTTAGTAGATAGAAGGAATTTATGGTAGTTAATGCAAGTAGATAGAATTTAATTCTAGATTAGACAGTTTTTAGACGGAGAGAGGGAAACGGAATATAGACACCCTCATTGTATATTGTAATAGGGGAGCATGAACATAATTCTGAGAGCATAGGAGGAGAAGCAGAGAGAGCTATGTAGCAGACTCCATGTACAGAAGTTCTGAACTAATACAAGAAGGTTGTGATTCAGACTCATGGTGTTCATATATTCTCTCTGTATGCATCTTTGAATGTTATGCTCATGAATGTTTTACTCTTTCTGTCATGCAATTTCTTTTATGCCATGTATGAATGATTTCTTGTTGAATGTTTGAAATATGAGAGGAAAGAGGAGAGGAATGAGTTTCAATTGTTTCTCTATCTGAGCAAGAGTTCCTGCAAGGAGTGCAGTTGAATTGTCCGCAAGGAGTTCGTCGACAAGGTGTTCAGAGGTTTGTCTGTGAAAGCTCAGGAGAGAAAGTTTTTGTTCTCATTTCCACATAAGTGAAATTGGCACAAGAGTCGTGCAAGGAGTGTGCAGGCCAAGAGAAGCCTCAAGGTTGCAAACCTGAGCGAAGTATTTAGAGACTGTTGTTGCAGATGTGCGCAGAGTCAAAGGATTCCAACACTTGGAAGTGTTTGAAATTCTGCCGCAAGGAGTGCGTGCAAAGGGGTTTTCTGAAAGACTCGGAGTTGGGAAAGTTCAGAAGGATTTGAACCTTCGAAGGAGTCGAAGGAAGGCATAGCGACGTCGGACCACAGGAGGACGAGTTCTCGAGGAAAATAACGGGCAATCGGAATTCTCTGTAGAGAATTCGTGAATTTCCGTGAGCCGTTAGATCTCATAAAGGAGGAGGGGAGTTACCGCGAGTATCCCTAAAGGTTCTAAAACTCAGGAGGAGTAGCACCATAGATCCAAGCCACAAGGGTCATTGGATTTACACGTGGATTTCTATATCGGGGTTTCATAGGTTGAAGTCCCGTAAAATTTGCAATGAGAATCGCGAAATCACGAAACGTGAAGTCCCGAAAAGCTAAAAGGATTTGTGTGGGCCACAGAGGAGTCAGCGAGTGGACAGGTGGTGCACTATTGACATGGAGTCAAACTCTATTGATCATTTTTGAGTTTCGGGGAGTGAAGTTCTAAATTCTTTGCATTAGGATTTGCGATATCACGAAGTCCGAAGTCCCGATGGAGTAAAGGGGTGTTGAAAAGTCAACCTTGTGAGCACGTTGAAATTTCAGAAAATTGTGTTTCGGGAATCGCGGGAACAAGTTTCTTGACACCGCGACCGCCGAAATCATGATAAGGAAAATCCTGAAAGAGAAAGAGGACGGGTCAGCGTTGACCATTTTTGGGTTTCGTGGATTTGAAAGACAGGCGCTCGACCGCTAGATTCGCAAAGGTGCGAAAGTCCGATCCCCCGAAGTATAAAGGGTATTTATCAAAGTTAAGAGTGGTTGCAGATTTCCTGAAAGGGAAATAGAAGAGCTATTGTCGAGAGCTCTTCAGGCCAGTGGATAAGGAAGATCCTGTGTTGACGTGGACCTTCTGACCTGCGGGCTATGGAGGGGGCGTGCGTCATCATTTTTGGTATCAGAGCACAGAAAGGTTCTTTGCTTTCTATAGCAGAGAAGAGGAGAATTCACCATGCTGCCAAGGAGAAGGGACAGACAAACACCGGATCCACTAGAGGAGAGGGAAATGATGAGAAGAAGAGGTCGGCAGATGACTGATCCAGCCATGGAGAAAGAAATGCATGATCTACAAGCTAGACTTGAAGACATGGAGACAACCCAAAGACGCACAGTCAATTTTGGGGATCTAAGTGATTCCGAAAGTGAAATTGAGGCTGAATGTGAAGAATAAGTTGCAACCGAAGATGTAGCAAACGAACGTTTGATCAGGGCTATTGCAAGAATGGGTGCAAGAGAGAAGATGGACATTCCAGTTTATGAGGGAAACTTGGATGCAGAGGAGCTTCTAGACTGGATTAGATCTCTAGACACATACTTTGACTATGAAGAGGTTGAAGAGGACAAGAAAGTCAAGCATGTTGTCACAAGATTGAAAGGACATGCATCATTGTGGTGGTATGAACTACAAGTTGACAGACGCTGCAAGGGCAAGCAGAAAATCAAAAGCTGGGATAGAATGATCACGAAGATGAAGGCGAAATTCATCCCCAGGGATTATCAAATTACTTTGTTCAGGAGAATGCAGAACCTGAGACAGAACTGATGACAGTGAAGGAATACACTGAAGAATTCTATAAGCTGAACATCAGGGCAGGTCATTGGGAGAGCGATGATGAAAAAGTAGCTGGATATATGAATGGCCTAAGATACGACATTCAGGATGAGATGAGTATGGTAACCATCCGAACGGTGGAATATGCTTATCATATGGCTCTAAAAGCAGAAGAGAAGCTGAGATGAAAGCAGGGTCAAAGAGGCCGAGGCAGAAGTTCGCCCAGAGGAAAATCAGTTGCCTAGGAAAAATATTAGAAGCCCAAAGAAGACTGGAAGAAGCCTCAGACTTGAACTAAGAGAGGTGGAACCTCACAGAGAGGGAAATATGCTGAAAAAAGAGGGAAACATACTGAACAGAGAGGATATTATGCTGACAATAACACTTTTCCTCGTACAAGAGGTAGAGGAAGAGGAAGAGGTGGTGTAATAACATGCTTCACATGTGGAAAGAATGGGAACAAGTCTTATGAGTGTCTAGATAAAAAGAAATAAGGAGTAGAAACTCACATCGCCGAACCACAGAAGCGAGATGTTGAGGCAGAAGATGTTGAAGGCGGGAGATCGCTGATGATGCAAAAAGTTCTTTTGACACCAGAAAAGGAGGTGGAGAGTTTAGTCCAAAGGACCAGACTTTTCAGGACTGCTTGCAAGACCAAAGACAAGGTATGCAAGGTCATTGTGGACAGTGGTAGCACAGATAATCTCGTTTCTACAGAGATGGTAGAAAAGCTGGAGCTGGAGATGATTGATCATCCAAGCCCATACAGGGTTTCGTGGCTACAGAAAGGACATCAGATAACTATCACTAAACAATGTTTAGTTGAATTTAAGATAGGAGGATATAGTGATAAGATATTATGTGATGTCATTCCTATGGATGTTTGTCATCTATTATTGGGTAGACCGTGGAAATATGACAGGAAAGTGATTCATGATGGGAGAATGAACACATACACCCTAGATAAGAATGGGAGGACTCACATGTTGCTTCCAATCAAGGATAAAGAGGTGAAACCGGAAGTAAGCAACATTGTACTTCTCATGAGTGGGAAGGAACTTCTTACAGAGGTTAAGAAGAAGGAAGAACCGCAATTCATTGTGGTCAGGAAACTTAATATTTTTTTGACCAGCACAAGGGTGGATGATTTACCAGAAGAAGTTCAGGAACTATTGGAAGATTTCACTGACATAGTAGTGGATGAACTACCTCATTCATTGCAACCGATCAGAAGTGTGAGTCATCACATTGATCTCATACCAGGAGCTAGTTTTCCAAACAAAGTTGCATACAGATTGAGGCCACAAGAGAATGAAGAGGTTAAAAGGCAAGTCCAAGAGTTGTTGGACAAAGGGTTGGTCAGGGAAAGCTTGAGTCCATGTGTTCTTCCAACAGTACTCAGTCCGAAGAAATACGGAGGCTGGAGGATGTGTACTGAATCGAGGGCGATTAACAAGATAACTATCAGATACATATTTCCATTTCCAAGGATGGATGATCTGATGGATTTCTTGAGTGGAGCAAAGTATTTTTCAAAGATTGATTTGAAAAGTGGTTATCATCAAATCCGCATGAGAGAAGGTGATGAGTGGAAGACATCATTCAAAACCAATGAAGGGTTGTATGAATGGCTTGTTATGCTATTTGGCTTAACAAATGCGCCAACTACCTTCATGATGTTGATGAACGAAGTCCAAAGGGAGTTCATCGGAAAATTTGTCATTGTGTATTTAGATGACATACTAGTTTTCAGTAAAACCGTGGCAGAGAATCTAAAGCATTTGGCTACAGTGATGTAGAGATTGCAGCAGGAGAAGTTGTTGATAAACATGAAGAAGTCCTCATTCATGAAGATGGAGCTCATTTACTTGGGGTTTGTTATTTCTGTAGATGAGTTGAGGATGGATCCATATAAGGTGGAGGTAATCAAGAATTGGCCATCACCAAAGAATGTCTTTGAGGTGAGAAGTTTTCACGGATTGGCTAGTTTCTACCGAAAATTCATTAGGAATTTCAGTGGAATTAGTGCACCGATGATGGATACAGTGAAGAAAAGACACAAGTCTTTTCATTGGACATAAGAGGCTGAGAAAAGTTTTAATCTATTGAAGAGGAAAATTACGGAAGAACCAATTCTGGTGTTGCCGGATTTCCAAAGGACATTCCAAGTGAAATGCGATGTGAGTGGATTTGCAATAGGGGCAGTCTTGAGTCAGGAAGACATGTCGATATCATACTTCAGCAAGAAGCTAAATGAAGCAAAAGTGAAATACTCCACTTACGATAAGGAGTGTTATGCTATTATCCAGGGATTGAAGAAATGGAGACATTACTTGATCCCGAAGGAGTTTGTCTTGTACAGTGACAATCATGCACTGCAGTTTGTGACTCAACAGGAAAAGTTGAGTCAGAGACACGTCAAATGGGTTTAGGGTTGATTAAACATATTTCTGGTACCACTAACAAAGTTTATGATGCTTTGAGAAGGAAGTGTTTGCTATTGGAGGAATTCAAAGTCAAAACATTGGGTTTTGATGATCTCAGGGGCATGTACGCAGATGATCAAGATTTCAAGGGAGCATATGAAGCAGCTGAGAATCCAATTCTCAGGGATAGAAGCCAGTGGGTAGAGTACATGATCCAGGAAGGATTACTGTTTAAAGGTAATCAACTATGTATTCTGAAATGCTCCATGAGGGAGAATTTGCGAAAGGAGAAACACAGTGGAGGATTGGTAGGGAACTTTGGTCACGACAAGACGTTCACAAAATTGAATGAGTCATATTTTTGGCCGGGAATGCGAGAAAACATCAAGATATTCGTGGACAGATGCAAAATTTTCCAGCATTCGAAGGGAAGGAAGCAGAATGCAGGGTTTTATCAACCATTACCCATACCTGAAAGGTCATGGGATGCAATCAGCATGGATTTCATATTGGGGTTGCCAAGAACACAAAGAGGATTTGACTCAATCTTTGTGGTGGTGGATAGATTTTCCAAGATAGCACACTTCATTCCATGTCAGAAGACCAATGACGCAACTCACATTGCGAATCGTTTTTTCAAAGAAGTCATTCGACTTCATGGCTTACCAAGAAGCATAGTTTCAGATTGAGACACCAAATTCATAGGGAACTTTTGGGGAACCTTATGGAAGAAGCTGGGAACTAACTTGTCATTTAGTTCAGCTTATCATCCTCAGACAGATGGACAGACCAAAGTGGTAAACAAAAGTCTGGGAGACTTGTTGAGAAGCCTGGTGATAGAACACCACAGCCAATGGGACAACATATTACCATAGGAGGAATTTACTTATAATGACTCGATTAACAAAAGCACAGGGTAGAGTCCATTTCAGATTGTTTATGGCATGTATCCGAGGGGAATTTACGAATTGAGAGATTCAGAACAGACTACGATTAGGAGCGCTAGTGCAGAAGATTTCGTAGAGGCGATGAAAGAACTTCACAGCCAGGTGAAGGAGAGATTGCAGAGTTCAAGCCAGGAATATAAGCGGAGAGCCGATCAACAAAAGAGACAACTTCATTTTGAGGTTGGTGATTTGGTTCTAGCACATTTAAGGAAGGGAAGGTTCCCGAGAGGAACATATAATAAGATGAATATGAAGAAAATCGGGCCATGCAAGGTCTTGAAGAAATTTGGGACGAATGCTTACGAGATTGAATTACCCGATGGGATCGGAATTTCTCCAATATTCAATATATTAGATTTGTACCCATATAAATCTGAGGAAATAGGAACAGGAAATGAGCAACCAGTAATCCAGTGGACAAAGAAGATGCCAGTTGCAGATAAATCGCAGATGGAGCGCATACTGGACAAAAGAGTAAGCAAGAAGACCATGCGAAAGAAATATTTTGAGTATTTGGTCAAGTGGAAGGGCCATCCAGTTGAAGATGTCATCTGGGAGAACGAAGCAAAGATACAGAAGCATGGAGACACCATGCATGAGCTCATGGATAGGAGCCCATGAAAATTTTCAAGAGAGGGAGTATGATGCAGGAGCATCTAAAGCGAGCCAGCGCGGAGACAACAAACAGCTGGAAAAGCGACCAACACAAATTTTGAAATATCTTGAACCATTAATAAAACATCAAGTGGAGGCGCACTTGTATAATGTAATCGGACCTTGAGCAAATTGCTCTCGTCCTTAGTAGATAAAAGGCATTTATGGTAGTTAATGCAAGTAGATAGAATTTAATTCTAGATTAGACAGTTTTTAGACGGAGAGAGGGAAATAGAATATAGACACCCTCATTGTATATTGTAACAGGGGAGCATGAACATAATTCTGAGATCATAGGAGGAGAAGCAGAGAGAGATGTGTAGCAGACTCCATGTACAAAAGTTTTGAACTAATACAAGAAGGTTGTGATTCAGACTCATGGTGTTCATATATTCTCTGTGTATGCATCTTTGAATGTTATGCTCATGAATTTTTTACTCTTTCTGTCATGAAATTGCTTTTATACCATGTATGAATGATTTCTTGTTGAATGTTTGAAATCTGAGAGGAAAGAGGAGAGGAATGAGTTTCAATTGTTTCTCTATCTGAGCAAGAGTTCCTGCAAGGAGTGCAGTTGAATTGTCCGCAAGGAGTGCATCGACAAGGTGTTGAGAGGTTTGTCTCTGAAAGCTCAGGAGAGAAAGTTTTTGTTCTCATTTCCACAGAAGTGCAGTTGGCACGGGAGACATGCAAGGAGTGCATAGGCCAAGAAAAGCCTCAGGGTTGGGAACCTGAGTGAAGTATTTAGAGACTACTGCTGCAGATGTGCACAGAGTTGAAGGATTCCAACACTTGGAAGTGTTTGAAAGTCTACCACAAGGAGTGCGTGCAAAGGGGTTTGCTGAAAGACGCAGAGTTGGGAAAGTTTAGAAGGATTTAAACCTTCGAAGGAGTTGAAGGAAGGCATAGCGATGCCGGACCATAGGAGGATGAGTTATCGAGGAAAAGAACGGGTGGTCGGAATTCTCTGTAGATAATTCATGAATTTCTGTGAGCCGTTAGATCTCACGAAGGAGGAGGGGAGTTACCACGAGTATCCCTAAAGGTTATAAAGCTCAGGAGGAGTAGGACCGTAGATCCAAGCCACAAGGGCCATTGGATTTACACGTGGATTTCTATATCGGGGTTTCATAGGTTGAAGTCCCATAAACTTTGCAACGGGAATCGCGAAATCACGAAATGCGAAGTCCCAAAAAGATAAAAGGATTTTTGTGGGCCACAGAGGAGTCAGCAAGTGGACAGGTGGCACACTATTGACACAAAGTCAAACTCCGTTGATCATTTCAGAGTTTTGGGGAGTGATGTTCAAAATTATTTTCATTAGGATTCGCGATATTATGAAGTCCGAAGTCCCGATGGAGTAAAGGGGCATTGAAAATTCAACCTTGTGAGCGCGTCAGAATTTCGGAAAATCGGGTTTTGAGAATCACGGGAACAAGCTTCTTGACACCGCGACCGCCAAAATTGCGATAAGGAAAATCCCGAAAGAGAAAGAGGACGGGTCAGCGTTGATGGTTTTCGGGTTTCGGGGATTTGAAAGACAGACGCTCAACCACCGGATTCGCGAAGGTGCGAAAGTCCGATCCCCCGAAGTATAAAGGGGATTTATCAAAGTTAAGAGTGGGTGCAGATTTCCCGAAAGGGAAATAGAAGAGCTATTGCTCAAAGCTCTTCGGGCCAATGGATAAGGAAAGATCCTGTGTTGACGTGGACCTTCCAACCTGTGGGTTGTGGAGGGGGTGTGCATCATCCAAATGGAAACTCAAATTTCATTATAGGAAGCATGGATCCATGAAGAAGTACAAGAGGTGACTCAATGGTCACTAGAATAAGCCCATGTTCATGAATAAGTGCAATGCATGACATAAAGTTCATTGGAGGAGGCTCGCATGCATGAGGAGATCCAACGGTTGACCCAAATATCAATAGAATAAGAACACCTACATACTATGTTGCGATGAATTGAGCAGAAAGCTTATGAAGAACAACGCTAAGAGGAGTTGCAATGCAAAACACGCACAGGATCCTTATGCGATGTAGGTCACATGGAAAAAGATGAAGATCAAGTCAATCACTTCTTACACTATTGTTTGTGTTTTCTTAAAGATCCAAAATATGTAAGTAAGTTAACCTATATGTTAAATTCTTACATGAAGGAACAAGGAGAATAAACCACCATATCCAGTACACTGCTAGAAAGGGATGTTTTCCATATCAACAAGAAAAAGCACACTAGCCAATAATTTAAGATGTTGAAAGAGCTTGGTGGGTATGATATGGATGGAGTCATGTTTCATATGGGATCCAATGTGTACATTTTACCCAAGAAGTATTGGGAAGTGATGGGTAATCCTAAGTTGGTTTGATCACCCATACAACTCTAGTTATCCAACTAGTACAAGATCTATTCCATAGGCCAACTGGAGCAGGTTGGAGTGAATATTCAAGGGGTGAAAACAAAGGCCAATTTTGAAGTCGTCAAGATAATGGATGATTCTGATCCCTATCCTACATTACTATGAATTGACTGGGCCTTTGAAAATAATGCAGTGCTAAAATTGAAGAAGAGGAAGATGTCCTATGAAACTAACACCTTGCGCATGGTCAAACCACTGGACCCATATATATGAGGTTGTTTGCTACAATGATCACATAGACGAGGACATAGAGCTCGATATTTGAGAATATTTACAAGGTCATAGGGCACAGGGAGGACTACATCAACCCCACCACAGATGGAGAATTAAGTTGGAGGAGTTTCAAATATTGTGACACAGACTCTGATGATGCCTTGGATAGATGTCAAAAACAAGATTTACAAGGTGTCAAAAAGGAGGTGCACACATATCTTGACAGAATAGAGTGAAAGACTTTGGCTTCTATCGATATGATGGGTCAGAGTGGGTGGATGTATTAATTGCATGAATACAAAATATTCTAGAGTATTAGATATTTTTCACCCTTGATACATTATTTGTCGGAATCTATGCACGATGGTGGGTTGTGCATTGAGAACCATACCGTGAATGGGTGACCATGGAGGTGGACATGTGTGAACAAATCAGAATTAGAGTGACCATACCTCACATCACATATCTTTGTGAAAGAGGGTGGTTAGCCATGAAACGGTGCAGTGCACACCGTAAATACTTAAAGTCCCATCGGGCCCTCCCACAACCACCTTCTTTGTCGCCAATCCCCAATTTTTTCATGAACATAGCCTTCAAAACACCCACACTTCCTCTACATACAATGAATGATCTAATACACCCCAAATATCCATTCACTGAATGTCATCCATTTCGTCCCCATATAATAGACCCCAACAAGCTACATACCAGTTTTGATGAGCTCCTACACCAATGGCTATTGCAAGAATCAGATGGGCCTACTACTAAGCCCCCCGGGCCAAACATGAGTGAAGTAACAAATACAGGCCCACGTCGCAACCCACTAGGGGTCACTACAATGAATTATTTATAAAATTTCAAATCAATCTAGGATGCACAGATAACATGTGAGGCACCCCCATCTAGCGAGTCTTGTGCATATACATATAGGTCCCCAAAATTTCTACCCTATTTGCACTATTGAAAATAGCAATGGGTCTTGGGTCACCTTGATAATACCATTGTACCTCATTCATTGAAAGACACTTGATTGATCTGATTCCACATTCAGTAGAACCATCACTACCACCACTTAGGGGGAAGTTCTACGTTCCGAACCTCCTCTCCAACCATCATCCCACTTCATTCACACATGAAGACAAGACCATGGGAAAACCTTTTCACACTCCTAGAATATGAGAATATGATTACCATGTACCACAAGTACTGTATATGGGATCTGATGAAAAATTCACACGAGTCTCAGATGAATTCCTCAATAGATACATTTATCCACAAGACATATCACCATGCTATCAAATCTACATTGAGATATTTATGACTACACCCTTCCACCATCATACTCTAAATCATCATTCACTCGTGACCTTCTCCCTTTCATATTTCTCATCCTCCATCTCTCCCTTGTCTCCACGATATAAATATCCATTGATACAAACCCCTACGGTTAACATGACCTCTCGGTATAGGATCAAATATCACAAGAGACGAATTGGCTCATGGGACCTTTCAGAACTCCTAGACTCTTTACCACAATCCTTTCCACACACCTGCATGAAATTTCAAATTCACACAGGTATCTTTTCTCCAGTGGATTTTTTCACATGACCACAGGCTAGGACCAAGGGATTAACTAAAAAAGGTGCACTTCGACGCTTTAGGAATATAGGAGGTTTACCCAATGTGGCAATCCACTACAATTCACCAGAGTTGCTACCAACGAAATCCAGTCATAAAGTGACTTGATAGGTGGGTGTAAGTCCCCTCCCTATCCTTTGAATTCTCTGACATTGGCTATAAGAATCAATCGGATTGCATATGAGGATCCACTTCCCTTACACAATATATGGTTGACAAGGATTTCGGGACTTCGAGCTTTAGAGGATTTTCCGCTCCATCCAACAATGACCAAATCAACCGGAGTGTCGAATCGCCGAATATCTTGAAAATCTATGGCCCGCGCTTGGACACTGATCGATGGATGAGAATAAATCCAGTATTCAGGGATTTGCGGCTCTGCGTCTCCTGACAATAACTAATCATCCCCAAATTGTCAAACTGACAAATTCTGAAGGACTCAGGGCTTAAAGACCACACTCTTCTACTTCAATCGAATGATTGTTGTTTATTAGGGTTCAAGGTGGAAGTATCCCAACCATCCGTTCTTCAAACTAGAGATTCTCCACTTTCTTGAGTTCCCACTTGGAACTTTGCACATGCTATTTATCCTAATCTTTGTCCACTTCGATGAAGTGAACCCTAGCACACACTTGTGCTTCCCTCCTGAGCTTCGACCCTTAGAGTTTAATGGTCTGTGCACTTCTTTATCTAACTCTCATGATCTTTGGACTTTTAAGAGTTTCATGTGCACTCCTTGTGCTTGATCTATACAAAATTTCACTATCACTCCTGAGATTCTGAATATAAAAAAAATTGGGCCTCCGCACACCTTGATTTAGGACTATGCACATCTTGCACTGTGACTCCCAGAAGAGAAACAATTGAAACTTAAAATAAAATCACAAATTCATTCAATGAAACAACAAACATGTAGAGGAAGAAATATAACAACACAATATCTAAATTAGCTTTAGAGATAAGAACAAGTTACAGTCTCTAGAATTTGGGAGCAATTCTCTTCTCTTCTTCTTCTTAATGAAAAAAAAACATGTCTATAGCATAAAATACATTGATTTATACATGAACTGGATTCTAAATCCTTCTCTCTAGATCCATCTAGTTCTTTCACATATTAATAAAATCATTCCTACCACTAAGATTATTACAGTAAATGCACATTTACAATTTAGAGATGAGTCGATGCTCAAAATATGTATAATATTATAGTCATTAAAGACAATTACAACATTCTGGAGTACACACAATGTCTCTAGTCTTTTATATCTCCGGGAATATTTAATTACAAAGGTCTCAAAATTTAGATGTTGTGTCATTCTTGGAATCCAAACCAGTTAAATGTATGTTGTGTTGTATGCTGAGACACCTTCCACCATGCCTCATTAGTTGTGATTATGATGCTCCTACATCACCCACTCTCCCATAAAAACTCCTTGGAGAAAATTCCCCATGTCACAACCTCCGTCTCTTATTTCCCTTCAATCCAAATTATTCTTCCCCTCCTTCACTAAATCTATGGCCCATTTACATCACCATTATGGGACGTTTTCTCCCCCACCTCATCAATACCCTCCTATTCCTACATGATGTTTCATAAAAATATTAGCGTTGCATCAACAACTATTAGGTCAAACCACCATTCTACTAACTTACCTTATCTCTCACTGCTAAGGTCATCATGCTTTATCCCCTTTGTTGATTGGGAGGGCTCATTCATATAATATATGCCATGCTTTATCCCATTTTTTGATGCATATGAGATTCCTCTTTCACCATATATACCATCCATCTCACTACCCCTCCAATTCTTGAACCTATGCACAAACCCATTTCCAAGCCCCATTCTCTCACCTCGTCCCATATTCCCACATCCCTCCTTAGGTAGAGTCTCTAGGCCCACCAGATTGGCCTAGCCGTCCTAATATCCATAGACAAGAATCCATGGGTATTGTCTCTTGGTGGAACCCTAATTATTTTTTGTGCTTAGTGCTTGGTCACAGGCCTCAAGAAAATCCTTTATTCCCCTCCATGGGCACCAACAAAGGTTATAGAGAGAGCATCTAGTTGCATGCACTCCAAATACATATGTCCCCATATGGAATGCCTTCGTAATTCATGGACCCGAGTTGATTTGAAATTTCAATTTGTTTTGATGATTCACTCTTACTCGGTCCATCCATGTGCACAACTCGTTTTTCTATCCGATGATTCACTCTTACTCTAATTTTTCGCCATACGGACTTAACCAACTGGTTCAAGGACGGGCCAGGTAATAGTGGTGGGTGCTTATTGGCACCCAAAAATTTGGATCCATTTTTGCATGTGCACACCAAGGAAGCAGTGAGTGTCGATTTCATAGTTTTGTGTGCACCAAAGTAAGCATGCGAGGATTTCCAAGAAGTGCACATCAGACTGGGTTTTGTCAGTAGTGCATAGAGTATAAAGTCTACAAAGTGTGCATCGGTATGAGTTTCATCAATTGTGATGGAAACCAAGAATATTATCTCCAGATCAAGAAAGGAATCATCGGGAAATGTCCCCAAATGACTATTTCCAACAACATATGAAGACATGGGGCAGCCAAAATATGAGCTTTTCATGCAATTAATATTTCCCTTGATGAAAAAATTCTATGTGGAGCACTAGATGGTACCTGAAGCATGTGAGGCATTTGGATCATACAAAGCGAGTGGAGAAAAATAGAAATAGACATCTCTCCCTAGCAGCAAAGGATATAAAAAAGGAGCTTTAATCTCATACCAAGAGGTTGGCTAAGAAATTAGTGAGTCTATGTAGAGGTTGTTCATCTAGTCTAGGAATAGAGAGTTATCTACCAACACTGAGCTCACTTTGAGTCTGTGGTGATATTGTAATGTATTAAATATATTCTTGTATATTGATATGTCTTATTCCTAAGGAAAAGAACATGACACAATATGTTTTATTCCCACTGTTCATATAGTAATGATATGAAGTTAAATGGTTGTCATAGGCAATTTTTCTTTGCACTATATATCTATGTTGTGATGGAATACTCCTAGCAATGAATATACGAAAGTTCTGATTGATTTTGTGTGTGTTATGAATGAGTTGACCATGTGTGTGTATAGTGTCAATTCTTAGTCCTTAATTGGATATCAAATATTAGTTATATGGATGCCAATCATAGTAATGTTTAGTATATTTAATCCTCCATCACCAACACAATACCTTATGGTCTCTGTGATCTTATCTTCATATAGGATGAGACCTTCCATGACCCTAATCGAGGATTGAGATGTCGATGCTTTTTGGTTTTGTTGGACATGCTCTGGAAGAACCTTAGGTCTAAACCTCCCTAGTGTTAATAATATCGGTGTGTGTGCAAGAATGATCTGAAAAGGGAAACAAATATCCCAACACCTGTAGGTAGCGAAAAAGGAGTGTCGAGATCCAGATTGACCAATAGAGACAACATTCAGGAGATAGATCCCCTCTCCACCACGCATCACCACTCATCATCAAAAACATATTAGTATCCACCACACTGGCTTGGTTCACAGAGGGAAATAGGTCTTTCTTCAAGATGTAACAAGTCCAGTCTCATGGTAAGTGTCACTTTAATAATTGAATCATTTCAGCATGTTGCAAAGGGTCTTTTCTTAAGTATGGAACATTTTCTTGGAAATTATATATTTTTCCTAATTTCGTCTCAATGGTTGATATGGTATCCTACTAAGTTGGTCACCCTCGGTAAAAGGGTTTCTACTAGGGTTTTTATTGAAGGTTTATCGTACCTTTCCCACTCATAATTTCCACTTTCCACACTTCTCCTCTATTTCATCATCTTTTGGGTTTTTTGGTTCATTGACTCTAATAAGGGTTTGTACCTCATTTCATGGGAAGAAGGGGATAAAGTCCCAAAGGTGTTGCATCTAGCACTGTAAAAATAAAAATCCATAATCTATCCTTCTAGATGCTTTTCCTAAGGTCCTAAGAGCCATGAAACCCTTCTTTATAAAAAATAAAAGGACCTTTAAAAGAAAATAAATAAAATGTGTCCCACTTGATGTGGAAATGCATTGCGGTGTTCTTTAATTTCCATTGCACATAACGCTCAATGTGTTCTAAATTCAAGTGGAATTATGGTGTTATTTTTCTTTCCCTGCACATAGCACTCAATGTTTGGACCATAAAAACGAAAGGAAAATAAAGGGCTTGGAAACAATTTGCATTGAAAATGAAGGGATGCAACACTGCCTCCACAAAGGAATCCATAGATGAGACAATATGATCCCTTGATATGTCAAGGACCCCATGCCCAAGAGTACATCCCCCAATCCACCTCATACTCACCACATGATCTAGAGAGGGTCTTCTTGGGAAACATTCCTTGACTTGGGGATTGACCTACCTAATAGGGCACCATGACACCCCTCCCATACCTAAATTTGGCAAATTTTACAAGGTCTTTTAGCATTTGTTTAGTTTGAAAAGGGGGACTTAATGCACTTGTTCGGGTGGTTCTTTTATTAAATGTGGCTTACTTGGGATGATTCATATGAGTTTTGGACCTTTGGAGGGCATATTTTCTTGTCTTTACAAGACCTTTCCTGGAGGAAGTCATTCGTGAAGGGTCTAAGCCTCTTAGACCTTCATAGGGGCATGAAATCCCATTTGATGGATGTTGCACCCCACACAATGTAGGCCTAGTATGATGAGCATTGCACCTTGGATGACATCCCTAGAAAATGAATGTGGCCCGAAATAATGAATAAGAGATGAATTCACCCTCCAATTCCCAAACATCCCTCTTTTGAGGCATGATGTCACACATTTAGGAGGTTCTTTGGTGTATTTTGTGTACTTGTTGGTGTTGTGGGCTTCAAACCCCACTCTTTGCTTGATTTGGGGATGATGTGGCACTTTTCTAGCATGACATCCTATCCCTTTGAGGGTTACCTTCACATGTTCCACCTTGGATAAGCCTATTGTGGGATTACATGTCATTATTTTGTCATTTTTCATCATATTGTAGCCTATGTGGGAGAAAAGAGAAAAATGATTTGATAATTAAGTATTGTAACTTTGGTTTTGACATCAAATTAAGGATTTAATTGTAATGTGGAAAAACATGACTTGGTATTTCCTTTAATGCAAGTCATTTTTCATTTGAACATAACTTACTTGGAGGGTTCTCCCTCTCTAAGAAAAACTTTGACCTCTATAGTTTCTCTTGTGCATTGTGGAAAAAGGCTTGTCTTTGGAATTTTGGAGCAAATCAATTTCTCTTGAGGATTTATCTTGGATGAATGTGGAAAATATTTGGTAAATAATAGGATTTGGAATTTATCTTCTTGGATTTTGTGAGTATATTTCTACAATATCTTATCCTTGTTCAAGAATTTTAAATTTTAAACCATAGGAGAAGTATAAAGGTGTATACCCTCCACTAGAGATATTTCACTATTTGTGTTGGAATTGTTCAATCTTCTCTATAGGAAGTAGAAGGGACTACACCCCCATTGAAAAGTCTTAACTAGGGTTGATCTTCTAGGAAGTAATATGGTTTACACCTCTAGAAGATCTTTCCCTAGTTCAATTTAAATCACTAGAACATCTTGAGGAAAGGAGGATGGCTTGGTTTTGTAAGGGTTCAAAATGAAGGTTCAAGTTGGTTCTCCCTCCTAATATTTTAGTTATTATTTGACTCCATTTCCCGAGGAAAATTTGTTTTAATTACATTGGAGAAAATAAATTGTTGCATTGGAATATGTGAAATAAGACCATTTTGAATCACTCTAGTTTGGCTTGATTGCACTTATCATAATCTAGTCTTCCTAGCCAAGGAATTTTTTTTAATGGGATTTAATTACCATAGTAATAAAATTAATGTTACATCCATTAGGGACGAAACAAAACGCTCTTAAAGTTGTCTTTATCTCATATGTACAAGTTAATGGATTTTCATTGAAATATTTCTTTGTTGATTTTAATAGCTAGAATTTGCTATTATAGATGGAATTTTTTACATCCATATAGGGTTGTCATAAAATTTATGATAAGACTTGTTTTATAGCCCTTTCAATTGTCAAAATTATTGTTTGAATATTGAAATGTTATCTAGTAGTCAAGGGTTTTTGTTTCAAGATATTACTTGTTGATTTTGATGGTGATTTATTGAAATTGTTAACATTTCCTTTCTGCTGATATAAATTATAGTATGTTGTAATTTTTGGGACAAAAAGGTTTATTTTCATTTCCCTTAGTGTTTGGGGGTTTATTTTCATGATCTTAGGTCTTGGGATAGTGGTTCTAACGTTTGTTTTGTAGGTTATTGATCAACCTCTTTCTTCCCTTCACCAAAGTCATCATTATTCAAACTCTAAGAACTCTCATACCATGACCTATAGGGATTTTCCTTTCACCACTTGATTTACCCCTTCATTCCCCCTAGGGTCATCCAAGACTCCTCCCTTGTGGTTAATTTCATAATCACTAAAATAGGGGAGCGTTTATCTAAGGTAATAATGTGTATATGCTGCCAATTTGTCACACATTTTTGGGTTGAGTTTGGATTTTCTCAACCTACACCTTGTGCGATAACACTGTCAATGTACCTATTGGGACACTCTTCCATAACTATTTGTGTCCCTCATACTTGTGTGACCTATTCAAATCTACTTACTTGACCCTTCACAGTTGTAAACCAACTTATGTCTCGCACCTCATCTGTGAGAGCCTTCTATTGTGTCTAGTAGCCCATACGTCATTCATTATTTTTACCAATTGGTTGAATCTTCAAAACAATTTCACATGACACCTTGTCTTTTCTTCCTAGATTAGATAGCCTATTTATATCCTACTCTCTGTTGGATAATTGTACCTACCTCTATATTTACCTAGCTACTCCTACTCTACACTGAATATGAAATTGTTTGTCCATTTTGAGTGTAGTCGACTCCTATGGGCCATCACATGCCTTCATTATGTTTCCATCAATTATTCCTTTGAGGAGTTGACCTTGTAGTGTGGATAATGTTGTTTCCCCTACCTCACTAATGTATAACAACCAAAACAACCCTAACTAGAGCATGCATAGTTTACCAGGGTGCTTAAGGAACTTAGTGTCATATAATAATACCAAAGAGTAATTGATATTTCAACATATGTGTCTTGAGAGAAATTCATAGACTTGGTACTGCAAATTTCAAAGGTGTCATAGACTATTTCCCATAGACTAAATTGAAGAGTGTTTTCTTAGTCAATCATTTACAAGTTGTTCTATATGCCCATAGTAATGTAGGAATTCCTTAATCCTAGTCCTCACACTTCATATTACAAACCTTGATTAGCCTGTGTTCTAATATCTTGTTGAAGGCTTCAAATATGGAATTATCTTGTAAGCGATACAATGTACTCGTTTGGTGATGTATA
This sequence comes from Picea engelmannii, assembly GCA_009831015.1. Classification (NCBI taxonomy): domain Eukaryota; kingdom Viridiplantae; phylum Streptophyta; class Pinopsida; order Pinales; family Pinaceae; genus Picea; species Picea engelmannii. The sequence continues at coordinate 57,517 of ML795870.1, forward strand.
AAAAATATATGAGTGAGCGCAACTTATGACCAGTGCGTCAAGTATTCTGATCAGTGCATCAAGTATTTTGTAGTGGTAATAATGTATCGCACACTAATTCTAGATGACAATGGAATCATGGGTCCAACGAAATCAACAACCCATTTTTCAAATGAAAAAATCACTATGATCGAGAAAAGAAAAATTTCATCCCTTCTATAAGGATTCTCAATCCTCTAGAAAACATCATAGTGCTTCAAGTAGTCCTTAGAATATTCAAACACTTACGACCACCATAACCCTATGCGTAGTACCTTATGCATCATTTCCTTTTGGGCATTGTGTCCCACAACAATTCCTTCCTATTCCTCATAAAGGATCATATCATTCTCATTTTTTAATACACACATGTGTAACACTCCATCCGAGCCAAGGTTATATAAGTGGCCTCCGATAAAATAGTAATCACTGTTGTAGGTCACTAACTATCTACATTGAGCCTAAGTGTATCCTTCAGGTGTGTGACCTATGGTAAGTTAGTATACAATATCAACAAGTTGTTTAAGTATTGCTTTGAGCTTTAATAATTGCACATTGGGGAGTGCATCATCCAATCTACCTCTATTTTCCCCGACTTTATTCACGAGAGATGGTCTGGACGAACATTATTTTTTCTTTGTTTGACGACTACTTTGAAATCAAATTATTGAAATATGATTAAACATCAAGATAATCTCCCCCAAACACTATCTTGTTGAGCAAATACTTGAGTATCAAATGGTAAATAAAAAATTTGAAGGGGATTACAAGTAAGTAATGTCAACAATTCTGCAAGGAATAGACCATTTCCAGTCCTTCACACTATGCTGGAGCCTGGCTCTAATGTATTCTACCACCTATGCCCATTCCTCTATATTTTCATGGTATATCACCCATCATTACACATGTGTTCCTATGACCACGACATCCATGGATTTTATCTTTTTAGTCTCTAACACCAATCCTTCCATCTATGCCATAAATGTGTCTAATGGACTCGTACCATAAAACCTTGGTAGGTGTCATAATCTAGGGAAAATTAGGAGAGAATTATCGGTAGATACTTACATAGACATCATAGAGATACATGCATACACATGAACATAGATAAAGACATAAACAAGTAATAAGATCCAAAAGAACATTCCTTTTATTATATGATAGAACAATACAACACATTTACATATAACCTCTTACATGAAATTATTTGAGCCTTCATGTGCTTGTCTATTTATACCTCTTTCAGGCTATTGTAAATACTTAACTACCTGGGTCGATTGGTTAACAGGTACTCCTACCGACCTCTACTTCGGACTACGTCGGTTGGTCGAATAGTTCCTAGTCGACCGACAGGTCTATTTGACAGGGTCAACTAGCCCCTACACCATATCCCCCCACCTCAATTCCTTGCTCATCCCAAGCAAGTGGGGTTTATACAAAGTAATTTTTCATTCTTTGGTTACAAAATTACAATATGGAGAAGTAGAATATGAATAAAGAAAGATAAACATGTAAGAAGAAGAGAAAAAATATTTATATGGTCGGCCAAATTAAAGTACTATTTCTGACTACTCTGTTGTGCTTGGATCTCCGCTGCTAGTCGAATCAACTGCCTCTTGTGTGCTTGGTGTTCCTATTTTTTACTGGGTTAAATATGTTCTTTTATTGTGAGTAGGATTATTCCTGGATACCATTTACAATTTTTTTATTTCCTAATACCCTATTTCGGCGACACCCTTGGATTGGTTTCATAGTTATTTCTCCTCACACATGAGTGTTTCTTGGAAGTTTTTTTCCAAATTTTCTTTCTGCATCCAGTGAAAGAAATAATGATTATTTATACCCTCAACAATGGGTTGAGGAAACCCCATATGAACCCCAAATGCCTTTTTGTGAAGGTGGAATTACCCTTCTCACATTTGGACCAAGGTGGCTGACCTGCTTATAAATTCTGGAAACCTGATTCAGGAGGGTCATCGTCTGCTAACTTTGTCCACCTCGTGGTTTCTGTTCTAGTAATTATCTCTCTGTAGAGTGATTTTTATCCTTACTTGTATTTTTTATATAGGTTTTAGGTTCATGATATTGAATCTAATACGAAACGGTAGAAGAATTTTCCTGCACGCGACTGAATCTCTCCAGATTTCGATGTACCGGAAAGGATATAGTTACTTATTCAAATCATGTTGTTATGAATGAAACTTATTCAATGTACATTTACATATAGGGTTTATCATAATTAGGTAGTTCATGAATGTGGATGGTTCCTTTTGCACATGGATATCCCTACGGTTGTTGAGCCGATGCTAGTGCAAAATCCCTCATGCGTTAATCCTGGTGATTTCTCCTTGTTAGTCATGCATGTTAAGATAATCTATACATGGACGAAGAATAATTTTCATCATTGCATCGATCATTTTTAATTTTGTTATCAGTATCCATATTTTCCTGACATGGATTGAATGTGGTTACTTTTCTGACATTGACATCTTTTCAACCATTTTTTTCTTGGGTTCGCCTGATTGTGTGATCTACTCTATACTTAGCTTTGGAGGTGAAAAAAGAAATGAAGCGAAATCGTATGCTTCTTCCAAATTTATAGTTGGTGGTGAAAGTGTCAGGTTCAATGCGTCTAGTTGTCCTCGTATTTTGCGCTCTTCCATCAAAAATACTGGTGGTACGAGTGAGTCGAGAGAGTGTACATTTAAACCATTTCCCAGTTGGCATTTTTTATGTATCATCAGTCATTAATTGCAAGATATTGTTATATAATTTCATGTGTATCAATGTAATCAAAGGTTTTGTGGGAAGATGCACAACAGTCATTTCTATCATTAATGTTTTCGTCGGATTTTACCTATCCTGAATTAAATGCTCCTTCTCCTTTGACGTCAGTGTTTTATCGATCTACGTTGTCCTGGACCCGATAAACGAGGTATCCTCTATTTATATGGGGTGATACACAGGTCGACCGACTAGTATTATTGAGTCATCTTTATTATTGGACTCTCTTAGTTGATATCGTTGATGTCTAGTTTTCTCATTGATTTTTCTAAGTTGAGTTGAGTCTGAATGATGTTGTCTTTTTCCATTCCAATTTGATTCATCTTCTCTTGTTCTGTGCTCACTTGATCTATGCTCTCTTGATCTACGCTCGCTTGAACCGCACTCGCTTTCTCTTGGACTGAACCTTTCACTTGATTCTCTTATTTTGAGCATTTGTCGCAAGTAAATCGATGGGGTGGAATGTCTAGAATATCTTCTTCTTCTTTCTCTTGAACTCGACCAAGGGTTGCTTTCTCTCTCCATTTTACTTTATTGTTGTTTTTCTTTAGTGTTCTAGCTATCCTTTAAATATTTTACCTTTTTAGTTTTTTATACTTGACTTTGTCTAACTATTTTTTTTTTATTAATTTTAAGAAAGGATTATTTCTCATAAGTATGATTAGTCAGTTTAGTCATCTCTTGTTGGAAACTCCCTGCTATATTTTTCCAATGGGGTTATTTTCTTTTACACCTAATACTTTTTTAGATGGGTACCAATTAATTAATTTCTTAAATGTTTTCCACAATAATGTTACAAGTTGGACCGCTCTAGTCAGTCAAATATCTTCCACCACATAAGGCCCGAGACATGTTGTTTCCAATTTTTTGGGCTTGCCTTTTATTCAAATTTCATATAGGAAGACTAAATTTCCCTCTTTTATGTATTTTTTCTTTATGTGTCAATCTGACATGCTTTCTATTGTTTCTTATGAACCTCTTGGTGATGGATTACTATTAACCTTTCTTCTTACATCTTATTTAGTTGGTATACTTGGTCGTTCATACTTTTGTTCTCATTGAATTTGTCTATAGCTGCAACCTTGCCGGAGTTGGTACACAATTATAGAGGAATAACAACTTCTTGGTCGTAGACTAGCTTGAACATAGTTTTCCTAGTCGATCATTTGTATGCTAATCTGTAAAACCAGAGAACTGTAGGAATCTTTTTGTCCTAGACATCTTTGTTTATGTTGTAAATCTTCATGAGTCCTTTGTGTAACATTTTGTTAAATGACTCGACTTCCCCATTTGCTTGTGGGTGATAAGATGTCATTTTCCTGTGGTCGATTAAAATATTTCCCAGTAGGACTTTAATTGTTTTATTTACAAAGTGAGTTCCTTTGGTCACTTATAAGTGTTAACGGATAGCCAAACCTTGTAATTATATTTTTGTAGATGAATTTCGTTGCTACCTCTTTAGTACAAGATTCGACTAGGTCAACTTCTTCCCACTTGGTCACATATTCGACTACAGTAATGATGTACTTTTCCCCAGTTCTTCTTTCCCTTTGTGGGAGGCTTGAAGAAGTCGATAGCCAAAATTTCAAAATATCTATTAGGGTTTATTGAACTTAGTGGAATTTTGTTTTTCCACAAAGGTCGTCCAAACCTCTAACAACTATCACATTTTTTTACTTGATATCGAAAGTCTTTATGCAGAGTCAACCACCACAAGCCATCTTGTAGTACCTTTATGGTTGTCGTGTCGGCTTGAAAACGTCCCCCAGATGCTCCTGCATGGGATTCTTTGATTATATCCTCTCGTTCATGTTCTGGCATGCATATTCTTAAAACCTCATCCATTCCCATTTTGTATAAGTATTTTTTAATGATTGTGAATGGTGCATCTTTTATGGAAATGAATTTATTTTTGTTTGTTGGGAGGTCCTCAGTGGCCTTTCCTTCTTCTAATAAATTGGAAATATCTTCTAAAACTTTAGGAGAAACTTCGACTCTAAATAAATGTTCATCTGGAAGGTCATCGTTGATGCATGTCATATCTTCTCTTGTTTCTAGTCGTGAAAGGTGATCAGGTCGGACATTCTTTTTCCCTAGTTGTATGATTACGTTGAATTCAAATTCCTGAAATAATAGTAACCAACGCAAAATATTTCCTTGATGAACTGGTTTATTGACCAAGTAGTCCAGTGCTTGATGGTCTGTAAAAAATGTAAAGGGATTTGCAAGTAAATAGTGACAGAACGTTTGTAAAGAAAAAATCATTGATAGGGATTCCCTCTCCGTAATCGAATAGTTTCTTTCTTCCCTATTTAGTTTTCGACTTGCATATGCATTTGGATGATCCATTGTTTCATCATATGGTTATGCTAAAACCTACTCGACAACTACATTGGATGCATCGATATGAACATGAAATTTTCTCGACCGGTATGGAAATTTTAGAATGGGTGCTTCGACCAACTTCTTCTTTAAGAATTCAAAGGATTCTTGGCAATATTGGCTCCATTTAAATTAAAAATCTTTTCATAATATCTCATCCATTGGGAAGGTGATGTCTAAGTAGTGGCGTATAAAATTCCTATAATATCGCGTGTATCCCAATAAAATTTTGATTTGTTTTTTATTCACAGGTGGTTTTAGATCAAGGATAATCTTAAGCTTAGCCATGTCGACCTTTACCCCATATTTACATACCACATTTCCTATAAGCATTCCAATTGGTGTGGAGAATATACATTTCTTGATACTTAATGATAGTTGAATTTGTCTGCAGCATTCCAACATAAGTCGAAGCCACTGTATGCGATTTTTGAACAGACTATATTTTGTCCAGTCGTCGAAGTATATGACCATCGTTTTATAGATATAATCTTGAAATTGTTTAACCACTATTCTCGAAAAAATATTGGTTCATTCTTTAGTCCAAATGGAATTACTCTGTAGGTGAAAGATCCAAATTTCGACACAAATGTTGTTTTTACCTGATCTTCTTTTGCTATTGGTACATGGTTATACCCTGAAAATTTGTCAGTGAATGAATAACATTCATGGCCAACGAATTCATTGATAATTTCATAAGAAAAGGTCACTAGTAATGGATCTTTCATGGTATGTTTTTTTATTCCCCGAAGATTGACACAAATTCTTAGTTTTTTTGGATCATGTTTCTTTGGTTGCACCACCATGGGACTTTCCCATTATGCCTTGTCGATAGGGTAAATAATACCTTCTTGTAGCATTTCTTTGATCTCTTTCTGAATGATTGGTTTATATTTATGTCATAACTTGTATGGTCATTTTTTGATTAATCTTTCACCTGTAATAAGTTCAATTTTCATTTCGTCCATTTCCTCTACAAGTCCTTTCAAATCGTTGTAGTCTAGTGCAAAAACATCTTGATATTCTTTTAGTAGATTGACCATGTCGAATTTTTGCTTGTCGAACCAATACACACCTATTCATACCATTTTTGGTCTATCATCATTTGGTATGTTGAATTACTTTGTTTTTATTTCCGCATCCATCAATTCTAGTGGCTTAACTTCGTTGAGATGGCGTTATCCCTCTTCAATTTTCGTAAATCTTTTTGGAACGTCGGGTTGTTACTGGTCTTTTTTTTTTTCTTGGATATACTTAGTACTGACTTCACATGATTTTGCAGTGTTGGGGGCATTTATTCCATTGGAATATCTGTCCTGGCCATTTTATATTTTCCATGTTGATCCTCCGTGTAGTCAAGATTTATTTGTTTTATACCAACACAAAATTGTAAGTCGATGTCGATCCTCCATCGATCGACATCTTTGCTTTTTATTTCTGTACAACTGGTGAAGGATTTTCTATAAATATTTTTATCTGTTGTGCTACATCTCTCAAGTGTTCTTATTCTAGATTGAATTTGAAGTCTCGTATAAAATTTTATTTAATTTCATCCCAATTTGATGTATGGCCGCAGGCTTCTTCAATATTGTACCTTTTTTTTGGTATGTCGTCTAATGTACCTAGAAACATATGGGGACATACCCTTTCATCCTTATGTCATTTTTTTCCACTCGATTTCACAACATTGAATGTGTTCTATTGGTTCATAGCCGAGTTTGAAGGTGGGAATATATGCATCTTTGGATAATTTCTTGTCTTTGAATATTTCAACAATGTATGTCGACATAGTCTTCCATGTTTGTAATCTGAGGGAATGTGTTTCCCACCATCTTGTAGCTTGACCTATGAAATTTTCCACAAGGCTCTGCATCCTCCCTTGTTCTCATATTGATTTTGTCACTTCTTCGATGTGGTTCGAAGGGGCATGTTGTTCACAATATTGTAAGGGTTTTCTTAATTGATTTTCAGTTGGTATAAGGGTGGGAGTTTGTCGGGTTATTTTTTCATATACTTTTGGTATAGAATGGAATGAGTAGCATGTCCTAAGCTACTATTTTGGGATAATTTCAATAGAACACCAATGTTTCACATGTTCTTCGTAATTCTCAATTTTCCAGTTATGTAAGGCAAAATCAGAATTATGCCCGATCGACATAGGGGATTCTCTCAAAATTTCTCCTTTTTCTATCTCTATATAATAGTTTTGTTCATTTTGTATCTAATATATACATCTATCTTCTTGATATTCATCCCACGACTCCATCCATGGTTTTCCTTCCTTCAGATCCAAGGGAATAATTATTTTTCTCCCACTTCCTTTCAATTTAATTCTATCTCTTTCAAGGGAGGTAGTTTCTTTCATTTGTCAACCAAATGGAAAACCGACAAGAGATGTGTATGATGGAATTCCTTTGACAAGGTCGATCACTTTGAAGTCGACTGAAGTTGGTATTCCCAGAATTTGAGTGTCGACATCTCTCAATATTACGATTAGTTCTATTAATCTTTGATCGACTAATTTAAGATAGTTCAACATAGGTGCTAGGATGGGTCAACCCATTTGTATCCATGTTTATCATGGTAGAATATTGACTTGAGAACCAAAATCGACAACCACATGATTGACCATAATTCCCTCAATCTCCAAGTCGACTCGTGGATCGTAATATTTTCTGTTATAAGAGAGATGATTTGTATCCTTGGTCGGTCTATGACCATATTTGTATTCTCGTAATATATTGAGTAGATCCAACATTCTACCTATTGAATTATTTTCTCTGAGGAGCTACAAAAATTCTTGGATGGTGTCATCATTTCGACTTATAGGGTTTTGTTGATATTTTGTGGAGTTCTTGAAGAATTTAAGAGCTTCTCTCATGATTTTCTCCTCTTTATCTAGGTTTGGGAAGTCATTATCCTTTTTTCTTTGGTAATTTTTTGGTGGAGTTGTGAATATCTCATCCTACACCTGATCTTGTAACAATATGTAATTTTTTTTGGCTCATCACCTCCTCCTTGGATACTGCATGTAGTAGGTTAACATTTTTTCTTGGTATGATGTTATCAAGTACTATCGGACAATCTTATAGGGAATGATCTCCAATGCCACATATATTTCAAAATTTCAGATCAATTATGTATTTTATAGGGAAATCTGAGCTGATGGGATCATCTTTCTAGCAATTAAAACAATATGGTTGTCCACAACCTCAACCTTGACCACTGAATCCACATCATCCTCCTAGACCTCAACCACGACCACCGTACTAATAATATCTTCAACCATAATTTTTTGCTTGATCAATGGTTTCTATGTGGTATACTGTTCATATATTATTTGGATTCAGATTGTTTAGATGGAACTCTAATGTTCAATGATCAGAATATTCACAGATATGGCACCACTTCATTGTTTTTTTCAGATCACATGGACAATATTGTATACTGTGATTAGTTAAAAATTAACATATGTTATAATATTTTTGTTCTTGAATTCAATGGATGTATCATGTTTGTGTCTTCTCATTGAGGGGACAATTATCCTTTGTATGTCCCTCCCCAGTGCATGTGATGCACCATACTTCATTTCCTCGTATAGATAGATTTTTTATTGTTTGGTGAAAATGTTTTATTTTCTCCTCAAGTCTCTCATTTGTCGAGGAATTCAAAGGGCCATCATCATCCAAATCGACTCAATGTTCCTTGTGTAGTGTGCCTTCACAGTTGGTTGTCTTATATACGCGTAGTGGAGAACATATTTGTGGCAGTAGCCCAGCTACATACCACTAGGCCAACAAGTTCTGATCAATTGTCATTGGGATTTTACTTAGGAGATATTTGAATATCTTATCATATTCTCTTACCGACTCACCTGGTCTTTGTTTTATTTCTTTTAACTTTTAGGCTGCCAGATGTGTGATATCCTGAATTTTAAAGAATCTTAAGAAGCTATTATTTATTTCTTCTTTTGAACGAGTTTGATTTTTCATGTAGTCTGTTAGTGCTCTGTAAATTCCCAGAGGTTGTCAAAAGGTAGGAGAAATTTATCAGAGGTAACTTTATCCAACCACTTCGAAACTGGGATCTAGCCCTGCCAGTTTTAGACAGGGATCTCTCAGTAAGATTTAGATATGTATCAGGTTTTCAGATATTAGGTGAGTTAAATAAATAGGACTGTGTTGTTTGTTTTATAAAATGGCTGAAATATTGCTTACGCATCCATTGGGCTATGGGCTCTGTGTTAAGGTTTGAGATCAGAGAACAAATTTTATTAGGTTTCTTCACAGGGAAGGATAATGCAAATGTTGGATCTTTGGGAATTAAAGTAATGGATAACATAAATAGATGAGATAATAAACTATACTAAAGAAGCATTCAAGAATTTATTTATCACAATATCAAAAGACAAACATTTAGATCTTCAAAATCCAGAAACAGAGTATAAGAAGATAAATTCTGCAACTTTAACTTATTTTAAATGATTATATATAGAAAAAAAAAATTATAACTAAGTAAGATAAACCATTCAACGAAGAGGAATAATCATCACCAACACTAACATGCGGGATCCAGTGAATCATCCTTTTTATTACTGGTAGATCTCTTCAAAAATATTACAGTTTAAAACTTGCTTGGGCGTAAAGATCAACCCTCAATACTTCAAAGTCTAAAGTATTTATAGAGAAAATTATAATTCGGTCCTGTCATTAATGATCAGGACGTGGTAGAATCCAAATCTAACTAACTAGATAACAAAATACAAAATTGTAGGAAATGATAATGATTTATCAAATTCTTTTGACTGATTTTGGGGAATGTTGTTGGTGAGTCATCAACTTGACTTTGACTGCTCCATGACCAGGTACTTGGCTTATTCTTGGTAAGATTCAAGCGCTTTCTTCCGCCTTTACATATTCACTATGCATCATGAGTAATCTGCATTATGCCTGGAATAAATATAATTCAGAATACTGATTTCCCTATAAATTATAGGGTCCTAACATAGTTCATGAACCATATTAAGGCATGGTGGAGCAAAGCAGCTCTGAATTGTGCCAATTTATTGTCTTCATTTGTAATATCAGCCACATCCCAAAACTTTTCACACACAAACCAATGACATTTTGGGTCCTCCTCTCCTTCATAAATCAAGATGTGGTTGAATCCCATTTTGATTTTCTTGGTAGGAATGCTCGATTTTCTTGGTATTTGAGCTACTACTTCTTTCGACTAAGTTGTCGAATATTCTAGTTGATATTTGTCTGTGTTCGACAATGGATGATGTTGAAGGAACATTTTTTTCTTATTGAGTATAGGAAATGCATCCTAAGTTTGAGAGATTTGATATTTATATTTGACTAACCATCGTTCCAAAGGTTGCGTCACTTCCCGAATATAGTTAATTTATTCTCTTGATATTAGATGTGGAAAGGGGGGCAATTTAGTGAGATCCTTAATTTGAATAATCATATTGTCAACTTCATTTCTCTGTTAAGAACCAAACATCAATATAGCATAGAAAAACCTCAGGAAAAGTACTCAACGCCTTGAAAAAGAGATAATTTCAGATAATAAGCCTCTTCAAGGGGGCAACCTCCTTTTACCCCACTTAAAAGTTCAAGTACAAGATGATTCAAAATGAAAATGTCTCCTTGGTATATATAGGAGACTAGGAGGTATAATTACAA
>ML795870.1:73548-107359 GCA_009831015.1 Picea engelmannii
CTAATGGCCTAAAGCTGACATAAATAAAATAACATTACTAATCTAAATTACAACTAATGGCCTAAATCTGACATAAATAAAATAACATTACTAATCTAATATGCCCCAATTAAGGGGTAATGAGCCAATATTAGGGCTTAACATTCTCTCTAGCTCGACAATTAGTGCATCTTGTAGGTTTCCCTAGTCCTTCGTTCTACACCATAATATTTCATATTGTTCATCAATATGCAGTCTCTTTTGGAGGAATTATCTTATCTGCAGGGTTGTTTCTAGTGTGGGAGAAGTACGTAAGGTTGTTCCAGATTCTTCATAGTCCATACTTTCTGGTCCATCATCCGGTTGATGGCTATTCAGTTGTGCGTTGCTACTTTTGTCGAGTGTCTCCACAAATGCTATTATTTCCAACTCTGTTCGATCTCTGTCTGACTAAAACTTTTCATAGACTCTGTCAGGTTGACCCTCCTCGAACATATTTCTATTCGAATTTTTATTGTTCCATTGGTTACAAAGTTCTTCTCTTTTATATTTCCTTTTATATCATTCTATTTTTTGGATATCCGCATATTTCTTATGGTCTTGCTTCCCTATTGAAGACATTTAGGTTTGGGAACCACTACTTCTTGTTTTATGGCATATCACAGCTTCGACCAAACCCCCACTATCGACCTGAATTACTGTAAGTCGATAGCGTTGGCCATATTTATTTTCTCAAGAAGTAGTCCTAGGATTCTCTTGTATCTTTTCACTTTACGTCAAGAAATGCTTCCCACTTTTTGTCTCTTTCTTAGAAGTTACTATTTGGTAATGGTGTGCCTAATCTTGGTTAGTATTAGATGATGTCACCGACTCCCTTGTAGAGGAGGAATTTATGAAGAAGTGTCGGGACCATGTAGAAAAATCCATCATTCAATTCGGTGTAGCATTTTTATTTTATTTTGTCGAGAGACATATGATATTCAATGGCTTGTTCTGAAATATAACCTTCAATAATTCTTTTGAGCCAGTCGTGCGGATTTGTTCTCCCTCTGTTCATCAATTTTAGGCCTAAATTCTCATTGGGTGTCAGATTACGCATTACCTTATCTGTTGATGTGCTGAAATAATGCTTCTGGGATAACTTCAAGGAATCATTCATGAATCTCTGAAAATAACCGCGACCATGCTTTGACTAGTGAGAGGTTATTCCTTCTTGCGTAGTTTTTGATGTAGTTCTCAATTTTGTGCTCCCACCACTCATGTATGTCTTATAGATTTATCATTTATGTACACTTCTGCATTCCCAAGTACAATACTACTAGCATCAGAACCAATGTTGTAATCTAGGGAAAGTTTTTACATATAACAACACAGTTACATATAACCTCTCACATGAAGCTATTTGAGCCTTCATGTGCTTGTCTATTTATACCTCTTTCAGGCAGTTGTAACTACTTAACTCCCTGGGTTGGTTAGTTAACAGGTACTCCAACTGACCTCTACTTCTGACCATATCGATCGACCAACTAGTTCCTAGTCAACCGATGGGTCTAATCGACAAGGTTGACTAGCCCCTACAACAGTAGGTCGCATATCTATAATCCAATCCAATGAATTTCCTTGGTGATTTATGCACATGTTCTGGTTGAAACCTCATATATCTTATTATGCCATATATCCATAACATCCTCCAAATTCGTATCATAGGAGTGAACACTTCTCCAACTCATCTTGCCATCAGTTGTTGGATTGACATAATTGTCCCTATGCCTTGTTATGTTATAATTGTTATCTATGATGGAACTCTATGCATCCTCATTCATGGGATCGATATACTTGTCGCCCTCATTCAGATCTGATGACACATTAATGTGAAAGGTGTCTCTCTCAAAGGAAATTTATCATTGCTTTAGATTCATAATTACATTGTTATTGAATGCCCAGTCAATACCAAGTAGAGATGAATAAGGGTCTAAGTCATCCATAAATTCAATCACCTCAAATTCTACTTTGGTATTTACCCATTCAATGTTGACTTCCACCTTCTCTAGCCTTCCAAAAAGATATATTATGTATTGGGTGGAAATCCTGAGTTGAATAGTGGGGCATACCCAGTTTGGTCTACCCATAAACTCCCAATATTTATTCAGTAATATGTTCATGTCAGATCCCAGTTCCAACATAACACAGTCCATTTCATATCTTATGAGCTAAGTTATCATATTGAATTATCTTCTCATGAACTTATTTATCCTCATATAGTGCACATCCCATTCTAGAAATGGGGAAAAAATAGCTACAATGGTCTCCTCTTCCCCCATACATATTTTTAACATGTGGGCCAATTTATTTGGATATCTAGGATCACTTAACATCTTAAGGAAATGATGCTTATCATTCTTCCTCGTGGTTAGTATTTTGTTGTGTTTCCTCGTGCACTATGCATCACAAGTCTTCATGCACCCTTTCCTCTTCCATTTCTTTTTGTGTTGCTCATTGTTCTTCCTTGTGCACGTGGTATTCTTCCAACACCCTATATGCTATGCATTGTAATTCTTCCCATGCTTGGGATTCTTCCAATTCCCTTTGCATTGTAGCTCTTCATGCACTCTATCCTCTTATAGGGCCCTCTATGCATCACACTTTGAATTATTTTTACTATGTGGCATTGAATTTTGGAGGTGATTGTGTTTTTGTTTTTATATTCCCTTCTATATTATGACCTGAAATGTATCCTTGTTGTAATTAAAATCCCATGCATATGCCTCCTCAAGTTACCACTTGTGCATCAACTTCTTATTTTGTCCCCATACCTTTGCACAACTTCAAATTCACCATATTGTAGTGCCCCTTCTTCTCTTCCCACTTCGCCAACAAGTCTAGGAAATCCTCCATGACATGATTTGTGTTGTAGAAATACCCACAGAGTGCATGTGGCTTGGTACATAATCACAACAAGTGTCCTACTTCACCATAGTTAAAATAGGTAGGTTGTATTCCTCCACCCACAATGTATCCTCTTCCTCTTCCTTGTCCATATACTCCTCTCTAGCATCATTTCTATCCTCCTATGTCAAAGCCTTCCCGATTTCCACCATTCTATTCTTCCTCGACCTGGAAAGTGTCTACAGTGTGTTACTACATTATTTGTAGTGACTGGAAGTTTTTCACATCATGTCCCATTGATTTGAAAAAATTACAAGATGGGGTGTGCATAGTCTTCTGATATTTTTATAGTGTTGGGAAACAAGGAGGTATATGACCCCATTGTCTAGAAATATCACATCACTCAGTTTGTGGATTGCATGGGAATGGATTTGGCACACCCATTTCCATGTAAATCCCCAATGTATGGCACTCATTTCTATGATGGCCTTATGTGCAACACATAGTGCACCACACATTCTCATACACCACTTTATCTTTCTCCATATCTTGCAATTGCATGGTGAGGTTTGTGAGTTGAGATTACACATGCACCAACCCTAATGACGTTTCACTACAACCTAGAGTAGCTTCTAGGTGCATCACATTTTCCATGGCCTTTGTCTGGGTCTTCAATTTCTATTGGGTGAGTGGAATATGAATATGGGGTAGGATTCCTACAATAAACCATTCTCAATGCTAGAAATATTGGATCTGAAATATTAGTCTGTCCAACAATATTTTTTCTCTAGCTTGTTTCTTAATCTATTTAATCTTAGTGATGCACTTTGATTTTGACATAGGCTTATGCAATTCCCTAAGTATATCTCTCTTTATATCCATCATAGACCTTTTTTGTCCTATCAATATAGTCACCTTGTACATCATGTACCATGTCAGAGTTATGTCTCTAAATGTGCTCTCCAATTGTGCAATATTAGAGGTTTCATTCATGACTCTCTTCACAAAATATATAGATTCACATGTAAATCAATGATGTTCGACATCATCTCTTCCTGTCCCATGAAATTCAAAAAGCCTTAGATTTGAATCTCAGTTCTCCATGCTTGATATAACATGTTGTATTCCTGGCTTAATATTGCTTTCTATTATCGATATTGACGTTCTTCCTTGCAAAGTATTTCTAGATTCATCTTTTCCTTCACTTGTATCTTCTACTACTTCTTCTTCTACTTCTCTTACCTCTTCACATTCTTTGATTTCTTCTTCTTGGTGAAAAATGTACAAGGGGGATAGTTAAAATAGGGGGTTCCTTCATACTCTCTCATCGTATTCAGTGAGGGATCCCAAATACCTTCTTACCTTTAGCTACACAAATATTCTCACAATTTATAAGGACCCTTCCTCTTCTTGGAGGGATCCATCACTATATTTTTCTGCATTGGCGCTACTGGTCTATGCCCCATATTCCTTTGATGTGACTTTGTCTCTAATTATGCAAGGGAATATGACTTCATCTTCTTCAAACCTAGTCCTGCTACTTCCATCATCCTCTATTGACACCTTACTCCTAATGTCACATATATTTGAAAACCTTTCTTTTTATATGGTTATCTTTGGCATAGAACTGTCTCCAACACACCCTTTTGGTGTGGTTTCTTTTCTCTTCATCTTGGGCCTAAATACTCATTCTTCACCCATTTATTTCCTTTCTACTCTCCTCTACTAGTATTGACCCATTATCGCATCTCTTCTAGCATACTGCTTCACTCCTTTCCTCCTCTACTCTTATGGTTCCATTCTCTTCTCACCTCATCTCATATTATTTTGGATCTATTCTTTCTCACTTTTCCCCCTTTATTTCCATCTCCCCTCCTATACGTAGGGGGGTTTACTGGGCCATTCTATCAGGATCCATGATCATTATCCTCTTTTGTAAAAAAAAAAATATTTATCAATAGAGGGATTTGTTCCAATAATCTCCTTCTAGTGTCGGCTGCAAATTGTTTTTCAACATTGTTGAAGGACTTGTTGCACTAGATAGAAAGAAAAACAGCATACCCTTCTTTCACATGCTCAAACTAGAACTCAATATATTTATCCCACTTATTATCCACTATTATGATCCAATTCCTTAAAAATGATAAAAAATCAATGAATTGCAGTCCACTTCGAGGGGGAAACCTCCTTTTACAATATATCCACTTCAGAATACAATGTTGTTGGCACCGAAAGTTTTGGGTCAAATTTTGTGCGTGCACACAAATGAAGTTTTGCACATTCATTTCATAAGTTTTGCATTCATATATGAAAATGCACAGAGGAAAGCCAAAATAGGCACATCAACTGGATTTTTTTTAGTATCGTGCCAAGTAGAAATACTACCAAGTGTGCATCAATCCAAGATTTTTTAGTTGCACTAGAAACCAATAAGATGCTCACCAAAATCAAGAAAATGATCACTGGAGATCTCCTAAAACAATTATTTCCAGCAGAAGATGAAGATGTGGGGTAGCCGGAAGATGAGTTGGTCATGCAACTAAGATTTCCCCTAATACAGAGAGTCTACATGGAGCACTAGAAGGAAACAAAAGTGTGTGAGGCATTTGGATCATAGAAGTGAGTGAAGCATAGTAGAAAGATAAAACTCTCCCCAACAATGAAAGATATAAAAAGGATCTCTAACATCAGAACAAGAGTTATCTAGTTCATATGTAAAATAGTTGATTGGCTATCAGGCTTAAGCTCACTCTGAGCCTGTTGTAATATTGTGATGTTATATATATATATATATATATATATATATATATATATATATATATATATATATATATATATATATATATATATATATATATATATATATATATATATATATATATATATATATATATATATATTTGTTCTATCTTATCAAAACGTGAGGTACATGGCACATCATATTGTATTCCCACTATTATAAATAGTAATGATATGAAGTATTATGGATGTCCTAAGAAGGTGTTCATCTTACTATATGTCATGAATATGATATGATGTTTTTAGTAATAAATATGTAACAGTTCTAATATATTTTGTGTATGTTGTGAATGATCTAGTTATGAGTGTGGATATTTTTAATTTTGAGTCCTAAAATAGTCTGTCAGACATGAGTTGTATGGATGCCAATTGTAGTGATGTTTCGTATGTTTAATCCTCCATCTCTGACACAAGACCTTATGGTATTTTTGATCCTCTCTTCATCTCAAGTGAGACCTTTCTCGGCCTTGTCCGAGGTTGATATATCGATGCTTTGAGATTTTTTTGGACATGATCTGGATGAACCCTGGCTCTAAAACTCCCCATTGTTAGGAATTTTAGTTTGCACCTAAGCGTGGACTGAAATGGTGACACAAAATCAAACAAATGGTTATGTTGTTGGGACCTTAATTAGTTTTAAGATCAATGGAGGAAAATAAAAAAGATATAGCATCCTTTTAAGGAGGATATTCAAGACTGGATATAAGAGAGAGAAGATGATTTTTCACTACAAGAGATGCAACGATTTCGGGTAAATGCAAAGGAATAGAAAGATAGATACATTTACTTGAACATGCACGAGTTCTTCTTCAGAGAGTTTCCATGTTTGATGCATGAGTGGTTGAAAATAAAATATATTGTCAACTTAGCCATGTTACCAGTGGAACCGATAGTTTGGGACCAATCCAATCTTGATAGTTTGAAGGTGGTAACAAACAAGTGGACTCAAGTGATTGATTTCTAGTTCGCTCAAGTAAAACAATGTTACATTGTTGATTTCATGATTCAGTATAATTATTCTTTTAGTGAGGTTGAAAGAAAATTTGAATAAGTTCCAAGGAAGCATATGCTAGAAGAAATTCCACTATGGATCAAAATTTTGTTGGTAGAGAAAATAATGATGCGCATGGATCCCAATAGGATGGTTGAGTAAAAACCCCCAGCAGTGGGGGGTGGCTTTGGAAAAGGTGGGGGGAAAGATATAGAAGATGGATATAGAGAGGAGGATCTAAGAAGTTATTAATATGAGGTGAGGATTGGAATGGACCCAGAGAAGCAGAGGAGAAAAATAACTGAGATATACGCAACAAGAGATGAGTTGAGAAGGAAATATGAGTAGAGGAATGGAGAAGAGTTATCCAAGGGTGAACAACGAGGTTTCATACCTAGAAAGAAGATGAAACTTACACTAGGTAGTAGTGTGGGAGAAGATGTTGTGTCAAAGTGGAGCACAGGCGAGGCCAAGCCTATGAAGAGGCTTCAAGTCGAAGATACCAATAGTAATAGTAGTGGTAGTAAGGGCCTAGGTGACGAATCACGTACCCTTTGGTTGTTGCGGTATGCCAAAACCTTTATAAATAGAAAAGATCACATGTGTGGTGCATGGGTGTAAATTTGTGGTGTGCCAAGGGAATAAGAGGAGGAAGCATCACTCAGTTATGTGTTGACAAGAAGAGAAGATGTCACGTAGCACCATGGGATGTCAATCCAAAGTGAATTTGGAACTCATCATAGTGGTAGTATGTTGAGCCAGAGAGAGGATGGCACGTAGAGTGGTAGCATGTTGATAAGAGAAAGAAATTATACACAAGGTGGAAGTGTGCAGAACAAAATGGGAGATATGGAATGCAGTGGAAGTCCATGGATCAGCCTGGGGACAGGAACACACATTTTTGGTGTGTAGTTGGGTCTGGAATAAGGGGTACATATCATTGGTGTACTATAAGAGAAGGAATATGAAAACTCTCCTAGTGGTTGGGGGATATAAGTTGATATTTTTAGATGGTCTTATGAAGATGCAAATTGATATCTTTGTGGGTCATCTCAAGAGAAGTTTAAGAAGAAGATGGTCTTACCCCCATTTTGTACCTTCCCCCTTATGCATTTTTAACCAAGAGGAAGAAACTATAGTTAGTGAATATATTGGATTTGATGAAAGAGAAGAAGAAGAAATAAGTGACAAAACAAGTGAAGAAGAAGGTGAATTCAACAACACTTTACCCCATCCGATAATAATCTAGAAAGATCCATCCTATAGCATTCAGAAAGTAGGAACAAGTTATAGTTTGAAGATGGAAAATCATGATAGTAAACTGAGATTACCCGTGTTCCATGGAATGGGTAGGGACATTGTAGAGAACCATTAGTTCACCTATAAATAAATATGGTCCGTTAAGAGAGTTATTGACAAGGCGATGAAGATCGTGCACCTAGAGACTACGATCAATGATAGCTCCTTGATGTGCTACATGAACTATAAGGATACTGTGCCAGTGGGACATGTGAGGTCCCTAGTTGAAATTAAACAGGATCTACTTCTGGAGTTTTAGAAGTCAAATTCATATTCCCAATGCATAACGAAGATCAAAGAGATCAACAAGAAAGAAGGAGAAACTGTCTGGGATTATGACCAATGGTTCAAAGTGTTGTTGGATAGGCTGACATTCCATATTCAAGACATGAAACACTGATATTGGTTGATCCATATGGATATTGGTGGCCACCCACCTATTTCCAACTAGCTCACATGCATTTTTCATCATTGGCAGTTATTTCCTAGATTTTTGAGTTCTATACTTCTGGGGCCATTTTGAGGCCCTAAACAACATTTTTGGAGCTCGCCATAGCGAAACCATAGATGGAGTCATATTTTTACATCATAATGTGTAGTCCTTGGATAGACCTTTCCAACAGGATATCGTGCACATAAAAGGAAGATCGTATGAAAACGTTTTGACCTCGAGAAGTTGTTGTACCAAATTACACCATCGAGGCTCACATGACTTTTGGCGCTTCATCTCCACATTGGAGCCGCAAACCTTTTGGATTTTCATCTTTTGGGGGATAATGTTTTTGTATGTTTAGGGTTTATGCATTTATGTTAAAAATATCTTTCAAGCCTCATTGTACTCATCTTCTTCTTGCGGATAAGCATAATCGTCACACCTCTTCTCAGAGATAAGCTTCCACCATTCTAGCAAGTCTTTCACTCTATAATTTTACAGTTCTATACATTTCACTCATTAATAGAAATTGTGTATTACTATATATTTGTGCCTCTTGTTATATATATCTAATATATATTTTTTACATTATTGGATCTCTTGCAATATCTCAGTATATTTCTTGATCATATCTCCGCTCTCATTTCATGCTCAAAATAATCTAGATCGGAGGTATTGGAGCAGGCTACTCTTGTCTGTTTTTCAGTGCATGTCCCCGACGAGGTATGGGTATAGAAATTTTGGTCTCGAGCTTGTCTCTCTTGAGGAAAATTTCTCTCGCAAACCCAAGAAACTTTCCATGGCGAAAGAAAATAAAAACAACAGAGCAGAATATTTTATTAATCTGTTGCTGGAGCAAGCTCTCATGTGACAGAGGGATGAAATGATGGGGAATTTTTTCCAAATTATTTGATGCCTTCCTATAATAGTAGATGTGTATTCATCAATAAACCACTTTGGAGGCACCTCTCTTTTCAAGGTACAAATTAATTTTTATATTACCATATTTGAAGGTTAGATAGATGCATATGCTCTGGAAAAATGGTTAGATATGCTAGAAGGTTATTTCTCTATGCATAATTTTTCCAATAGGGAAAATATCATTGTTGTGCTCCTTAAGGATATCCCACATGTCAAACATTGGTGGGAAACTTACTACGATGAAATTTCCACAGAGGAGTCTGGAATGTTCGAGGCCAAACCTAGTTGGGAATATTTCGTAGATGTTGTCAAGGAAGAATATTACCCTTTTGGAAACTATGAAGACCAGCACATGAGATGGACCATTCTGCATAAAGAGAGGGGCTAAGTAGTGCTGAAGTTCACCAATACCTTTCATACCTTGTGCACCAAGCTAGGTATCAAATATTATGAGTGACATTTGGTTATGAAATACCGTGGGACTCTATAGAGGTACATCTAAACCGAAATGGAGTTTCTGGACATCTCATCATTGGGATATGCTTATCAATATGTTTTCAAAACTGAGAATAAATTTAAGCACCAAAACAAATGGGATTTTGGGTCTATAAATACATAAAAACCAAATTATGATAAAGACATCCCTAACAAACAGCCTCCTAGAAACCAGTCTAAGACACAGAAAAAGAAGGGTAAGGGAAAGACAAATAATGACACTGGAATGTGGTGCGATTTCCATAAAATCCCCTGGCACAACATCGATGAATGTCGATCAAATTATTCATTGGTGGCCGAGATCAAAGACAAAGAGCCGAACCTGGATTTAGAATCTGATTAATAAAATAATGGAAGAAGACATATCATCGATGCAGAGCCCACTGCCACTGTCACAACCACAACAATCCAACCAGAAACACTAGTATATCCTAAAGACGGGGAGAACCTCTTCCATTCATAGATGTGGGTGAAGGGTATCCCTTTGCATTTCATTGTTGATAGTGGAAGACAAAATAATCTCATCTCATAAGAGGTCATCAAACCGTTGGGATTTCCAACAACACCACACCTGCAACCATACAAGATTGGGTGGATTTGACAGAGACGAGATCTCCATGTCAGCCAATAGTGTCTCCTATCCTACGAAATCAATCCATTCAAGGATGAGGTATTGTGTGATGTTTCACCATTGAATTTATATGATGTTCTTTTGTGCCAACTGTATATGTGGAAGCACCATGTTGTTTATGAGTCTCAACCTCGTAGTGTCATTGTTACTCTGGGGTCTCATCTCTATAGGATACCAGAGGTAGTTTTGAATACTTTTTTGACACAACAATGCAGCAAATGTTTCTCTCATACGACAAATTTTAGATTCTTCATGATTTGGGAATGAAGTGAATAGAAGGACACTATGACCACTACGGCCTCGGTTCCATCCCCCTCTGTCCAGTAGAAGCAGGTCGACAAAATTGAAGAAAATCACAAATATTCCTTCTACACACAATCATATCATGTACTCAGATTGGTTAAATAGTTCCAACCCCTCCAACATCAGGTTCACAACAACCTTCCACAATCCAAGCAAGACAACATCTCTAGCAAGGCAGGTAGTTCACCAAGGTTCATATTCAACAAACTCTTTCCCATCTCCCATAGGAACTAAATGTAATGGATACCATTTATTCCTAAGGGGGGAGGATTGATATATATGGATATCGGTGTCCACGCACCTATTCCAACTAGTTCACATGCAATTTTCATCATTGGAATTTATTTCCTAGATTTTCGACTCCTAAAATTTCAGGGTCGTTTTGAGGCCCTAAACAATGTTTTGGAGCTCACAATAGTCAATCTGTTTAAAACGTTAGAGTTTAATTTCATAATGTGTATTCCTTGGATAGACCTTTCCAACAGTCTATCGTGTGCCTAAAACGAATATCGTATGAAAAAGTTACGACCCCGACAAGTTGTTGTACCAACTTACCCCATCGGGGCCCACATGACTTTTGGTGCTTCATCTCCTCATTGGGGCTGCAAACCTTTTGGATTTTCATCTTACGAGGGATAGGTTTTTGGATGTTTAGGGTTTCTCCATTTATTTTAAAAAATCCTTATGAGCCTCATTGTACTCATCTTCTTCTTGTGAATGAGTGTAGCCATCACATCTCTTCTCAAAGATATACTGCCACCATTATAGCGAGTCTTTCACTCTGTAATTTTACAGTTTTGTACATTTCACTCATTAATATAAATTGTGTATTATTGTTTATATGTGCCTCTTGTTATATATATTCGATAAATCTTTTTTACGTTATTGGATCTCTTGTAATATCTTGGTATATTTCTTTATTATATTTCTACTCTCATTTTGTGCTCAAAATAATTTGGATTGGTGGTTCATTGTGGGGTTTCTCCCCCAAATATGAGTCCCACTCACCTAGAAGAAGGGGACGAATCAGGAAAAGGAATTTGAAACCATGATGTGATTAGAGGATACACCTGGAGGCACAAAGACATTGATGAGGTTGGCATAGGTTCAGTCACAACTTTCCAACCTTACAATAAAACAACAAGATATAGCCAAAAATAGAGTTGTGTGTGAGCACATATGGTGTACTATATGTCTTTCAAAGCGACATCATCATGACAAGTGCTCGTCCTTCCAAATTATGTGGCGATAGGTGCGCCAAGTCCATTTTCATCAGGGAAGTCAAAATGGTGTGAAATATGCACACAATGGAGCCATGCACCGCCCCAGTGTCCCACATTACAAAAGTACTAGACAATGACTCACACACCATTCTTTGAGTTATGTAAATCCATCGGCCATGATATCAATAGTTGTTGCTACCTCTAGTTAATGAAGGGCAATACTCAAGATGATTTCTAGGTAAAATATGAGTGAATGAGTGGTGAGCCCAGTGGTTCCAATAGAGCCAGATATCAAGGAGGACATCAAGGTGGATACAGGTGTGGTCATAGCCACAAATATGGTGGATAAGGTGGTATACCCCCCACATGTTTCACTTGCATTTATATTAGTCATGTCTCATGATTTTGGACTAAGACGCATGTGATATGTGTATATTTGTATAGTCATGAATATGATACATAGGACTCTCCCTACTTGCTGAAGAAGTGGGAAGATAATAAGGCCAACTATAACATGATGCATTTCGACCCACACAAAAATAAGAAGAAGAATGGGGAAGAAAATGTTTGGGTCTTAACCTGCGGAGGGGATAAGATAGGGAGAGACTTTGAGCATGGTGAAGGATAAAGTCAATGATTGGATGAGAAGATAATTAAGGAACCCCATCCCCCCCATAAGTTTTATGTTTCTAAAAACAAGAAGTTTTTGTGTGATGCACACGGAGCCATTGATGAAGAGACAGTGCATGAGGAGATTCAATGTGTGACTCAAAGGTATCTTGAAGAGGCACAAATCTGGGCTGAAGTGTAAAGGGAAACTCAAAGGTCTCTATACAAAGAGTGGATATATGATGAAGTATAGTGGGTGAATCAAAGGTTGATGGAATAATCCCATGCTCGTGGAGAATTACAACACACAACACAAAGCTACTTGGAGAAGGACTGCGTGCACGAGGAGTTCCATCACGTGACCCAATGATTGATCGAAGAATCACACAGAAAGACTATGATGTGGTCTGCTGAGAAAAAGGACTATGAAGAACATTTCTAGGAAGAGATGCAACACATAGATCATGAAACATCCTTATGCAACTTAGGTCACATGGTGGAAACTGAAGATAAATTCAATACCTTATTGCACTATTGTTTGCATGTGATTAAGGATCCTGAAGATGCAAGTAAGTTGACCCAATTGTTAATTGCTTGCATGAAATAACAAGGAGAAGATCCCACCATATCAACTCAGTGGCCGAAAAGGGATGTCTTCTAGTTCAACAAGCAAAAGTGCACTGGATGAGACTTCAATATGACAATAGATTTTGGGGGGTACGACATGGATGGAGTCATGTTGGATATGGAATCTAACGTGAAACATTTTCCAAACAATTCTTGGGAAGTGATGGGTAAGCCCAAGTTGGTATAGTCACCCATTCAGATCTCATTGAATAATAAATATGAGATTTATCCCATAGGCCATTTCGATAAAATCGAAGTGAACATAGAAGGAGGGAAAACAAAGGCCGATTTTGAAGTCATCGAGGTAATGGATGAGTCTGATCCCTATCCTGCATTGTTGGGAATTGACTGGGATTTTGAAAATAATGTGGTGCTAAACTTAAAGTAGAGGTAGATGTCCTTTGAAAAATATACCATGTTCATTTTCATGCCATTGGACCCATATGAGGGTGCCTGCTACAATGAGCTCATAGATGAGTATGAACATAGCTCGAGAGTTGAGAATATTTACAAGGTCAAGGGGCATGGAGAGGACTAAATCAACCCCACCATATATGGAGAAATAAGATGGAGGAGTTTCAAATAATATGACATGGATTATGATGATGCCTTGGAGATATGGTAGAATAAGATCTACAAGGTGTCGATAAAGAGGTGCACACATATCATGACAAAAGAGCATGTGGAAGATTTTGGCTCCTATTAGTATGATGGATCAAAGCCAATGGACATATTAATTGCATGGATAGAGTAGATTCCAGATCAAATATTCCATGCCCTTGATATAGTACTAGTGGGAATCCCTGCCTGATGGTTGTCCACGTATCGAGAACCTTAACGAGAATGGATGACCATGGAGGCAGACATGCGGGAATGATTTAGACTTAGAGTAATCATACCCCACATCCAATATCTTTGCAAAATAGGTTGGTTATAAAAAAAAGGCACATTGCATGTAAATATTTAAAGTCCCACCGCACTCTCCCACACCCACCCCTTCCACCACCAGTACCTAAATTTTTCGGTGAACTAGATTCCAAACCACTCGTACTTCCTCGACATACCATGAACTATATCATGCACCCCATAGAACCATTCATTGAAAGAAACCTATTTCTAATAGATCCACACGAGCTACCTTCTAGTGTTGATGAGATCCTACACCAATGGCTACTGCAAGAACCAGGGGTTCCTGATACTGATCCCCCCAGGCCAAAGTCGATTGAAGGAAAAAATGTGGGGCCACATTGTGACCCACTAGGGGTTGCTACAATCAATTAATTCTAAATGTTCGAATCAAGATGGGATGAATGAAACATATGCACGACGTCCCTAGAAAAAAATTCTCGCATATGTACAAATAGGTCCCCAATAGTGTCACCAAGTTTTCATTATTGGTGATAGCAATGGGTCATGGGTCACATTTATCACTCTGCTAGTATTTCCCATGCATCATCGGTAATATCATTCCAACAATTTCATTGACAGATGCACGATTGATCTAATTCCACATTCAATACAACTATCATCCCACTCCATTCACATGTTCAGATAGTATCATGGGACATCATTCTCATATTCCTAGAATATGAAAGAATGATTAACCATGTACCACAAGTAATATATCTAGGTTGTGCCGACTAATTCATGCGAGTATCGAATAGATTTCCAATGGCGGATACATTCATCCATAGGGAATATCATTAGGATAGAAGATTGGCATTAGGATCTCTCCATATGTACTCCTCCACTTCCATATTATAAGTAATCATTGGCCTATCACCACTTCCCATTCATCTTACTTACCCCCCTATCTCTCCTGATGCCGCAATATAAATAATTACTCTCCCCTGACAAATCCTTGGAGAAAATTCTCCATGTCCCTCTCTCCCTCTCAGTTTTTTCCCATCAACCCCAGTTCAAATTTTCCCTCCTTCACTTCTTTCATGGACCAATTCTACCAACATTCAGGGACGCGAACTTCCTTGCCTCATCAATACCCTCCCCTTTCGATAACTTTTTTCTTTCGATTAATAATGATGTATCAACAATTTTTAGGTCGAACCTCCAATATACTAATTTACTCGCTGTCTCATTGCTAAGTGTCACCATGATTTATCCCTTTTTCTGATCAAGAGGGCCTATTTGTCTAACCTACGTCATGATTTATCCCCATTGTTGATGTAGAAGGGATTCCTCTTTCACCATCAATAAACTCCCTCCCTATATGTCTATGAGGATTACACATATGCACAGACCCATTACCAATCCCCCTTACCATACCATACCATGCAACAATTGGAACAATTCCAATATGCAAATCTGATGTGGTTACCAAAATTCCAATTTTTTGTAGCTTCCAAAACTGTTGTCACATTTTTGTTTCCATGATTCTGCTACCACGGTTTTTCTTTCGTGATTCTGTTATCGCAGTTCTATTGCCACTATTTGTTGTCGCAATTCTGCTGCCATGGTTTTTATGCCGCGATTCTGCTGTTGTGGTTTTTCTACTGCGATTCTGTTGTCATGATTCTGGTCCCACGATTTTGTTGTCATGATGATTTTACCATGATTATGCTTCCACAGTTTTGCTTCCATGATTCTTCTGTCGCGATTTTTCTACTGTGATTTTTCTGCAGCAAATTTGTTGCCACGATTTTTCTATCGCAATTTTTCTACCGTGATTTTTCTATATCAATAATACCTACCCAAATAACCTTTCACGAATGGATATTCAATATGCTCAAATATCATGTTCATAAGAGACCCTTGCTCTCTTATTTATACTTCTCCAAGTAGCTTCCTATAGGGGTTATCTTCTAACCAACTTACCCAAATTCCTTCTTTTGGGGCTAACCCACTTCTAACCACTTTGTCCACTTACAACCACTTTATCCACAAATAGTAAACTCTCCACTTCTAGTTGCGACTAAATTATTTTTAATTGTTTTCTTGTTGCAACCACTTAACCCATGACTAACCACCTTGACTGGGAAACTTCTTCTAGGACATTCTAGAATAATTTGACTTCTTTGACCTTCTAGGGGCTTATAGATAACTCATTAGGGTTCTCCAGCTTCACATGGCCATAAATATCTAATCGTGAGGAGTTATGTGATGTTCCACATATCACTGAAAACAACATGACATATATTATCCATTTGGAATAGTTTCTAGTTCAAATTCACTAATCTTCATTACATTACTCAATCAAACTTGGGTTGCCTAACCACATTGTTGGACTACTCAACCACCTAACCATTTGGAATTCACAAAGTGTCTTCCTGTGAGGGATTTCACCATAAGGGAACCACTTTGAGAACTTTATCCAATAGTGTATTCCCATGAGGAATTTCACCATACAAGGACCACTTTGGAGTTTATCCATTTGGTTCTTCCTATCAACCATGACATGACATCAATGATACAACTCCCTTTAATATCAACTCATCATTATGACACCAATTGACATCTACCCTTTGACAACAATTAAATCAATGACCATATAACCAATAATCAATATATCAATGATACAAACAAATCCTTATGAAAATACTTGAAATCAACCATTTGACATCAATGACAACATAGTACAAAAACATACCCCTTTGGAAAATTTGATGGAAGCACCAACATTGATGTCAAAACCAATCATTGATGGAAATAATTGGGCATGGAAATGATCATGCTCCCTCTGTGATCATCGCTTATCATCAATGTTGATCTCACCACATCAATGTGAATATCTCTCACGCTTATATGTCAATGGAAAATGATAGTTCTCTCCTTGTGGATGCTCCCCCTTGCCTGAACTCTCCTTGGGATTCCTCCCCCTGTCTGGATTCCTTTGAGATTCCTCTAAATAATCCCTCCCCTTTGGACAAGGGATAGCACTCTAATAAAATGATAATGGCATGGTTGACAATCATATCTCCTCCTGGGATCATGTTGTTGCAACTAATCATGGGAGTAAGAATAACCCCCCCTATGGATATGTTTCTCCCTATCTTCTCTGGAAGATGATCAACATGCTACCACTTCAATATGCTTTTGTTGCAAATGCTACTGCTCAACCAAAACATAGATAAACTTCTCAAGAATTATCTTCTCTTCCTATGATGATCCTTGGACCTGTCCATGCATCAAACACGTGCCATACCATACATCATGAAGAACAAGATATGTCAATAATCAATAGATAATCATGAAAAAAACATCAACCATGTACATCATGTGCCATACTGTGTGCCAACCATGCACAACACCCACGTACATCAACCATGTACATTAATACCATAAAATGTACCATAAGATATCATCAATGGAGTGTATCAACCACATTCCAAGAACATGTGGAAACTGTGTACCAACCATATGTCTCTACCAACATGCCAACCATGTGCCTCAAACAAGTGTCATATCACTCATGATATTCCTCTACCATGAACCAAGTGCCATAATCGTGTATCTCAACCATCAATATATCAACCAAGAATATCAACTATGTCATCCCATACATCATGTACCAAATAAAGTGCATCAACCATGAACCAAACCTCAACAAGATGAACCACAATCAAGTTGTGTTCCCAACATGTATGCCATATCAGCCATAAACCATGTTCCCATCGTACTACTAGCAAGTTCCTTAATCAATGTACCAAGTACATACCAATCATGCATCAACTATAGATCAAGCTATGATTCATCAATGATGTACAACATAACCACCTCATCAACTCATCAATTACATACCCCAATATGTAGCTCAAACACATGACAAAATGCAAGCACCAAGAAACCCAACAAATATGCCTCTAATAATACATCATAAGATATATCAATGGAGCTCACATATGTACCAAGTACCATGATAGATTTTCCTACAAAACATTTCACTACAGCAAGTACTAAGCATCCAATAGTACCTGTAAACATGTACTACGACTGTCCCTCTATATATCAATGATATATCTCTATCTAGAATCACATCATCATGATATATCTCATAGACAAGGTTCCATAACATCACTGAGAACATAACCAACAATATACCTTATCAAGAATGAATCACTCCACACACTAAAGTTTGTACTATGCATCCAAGATAGATAAGCTTCAAAATGCAACCATATTGCATCACCATACATACATCAAACACACATGCAAGCATATAATCATGAAAAAATAAAACAAACCATGTCACACCCTGCAAAATAGAGTTATACCATCAAACCGTGTTGCAACTAATCTGTACACTCCTCTTCTTGAGGAGTTTTCCATAGGTATGAAGCTTGTTCCATGATCAACTCACATATGTACATGACCTTTCTATAGGTTACCTCATGTATGTACACGACGTCTCCCACAATATCCCATGTATGCTTTAGAAATATTGAATCTTTCTTGATTCTTTATTCCTTGATTCATGTCTAGTTGTTTAGTCTTCTTCATCCACTTATAAGAGTGTTCTAGTTTCTATGTACTTGTACTCTGAGCTTCCATCCTTTCAACATTGTATTCCTTCCAAGTTACACGTTCTCTTCTTTCCATGCTATATGAAGAAATCTTCATTGAGTATGTCCTTGAATTCCAACAATCCTGAGCTTTGTGGCCAACTATAACGTCTCATGGTGTGACAATGAGAAGCAATGTTTCCCACTTTATTACATCTCCAACATATTAGGGTGTTATGAAAGCTTCCAACATATTTCCTTGCATAATGTTTGCAATACAAAGCTTTGTGACCATATTAATTTCATGAGAAGAAGTGACAATGAAAAACATTTCCATACCTTTGCTTTGGTGTCCACCTTGAAGGTGTCTCTCTTCTGAATTTTATTTTACGTGTAGGGATGGCTTCTTGATCTCATGTTTTCTTTGTTCTTTTGACGGTTTACTTGCTTTGTGTAGGTAATTGACTTAAATCTTTTCTTCCACCTTTTGAGAATGAAGGACTTACCTCATGCTTCTTATAAGTGCTAGCTTCAAAGTGTGTAGTTTCCTTGTTGTATCCAAGACATGATTTATCATTAGGTGATCTTTGACAATTCAATATTTCATCCAAGATTGTTGAGTTGTTCATGAAAATTTTTTAATTCTCAATTTGGGTCATCATATTGGCATTGACTTCAAGGATTTTTCTAAGCTCATCATCTACCTTCTTCTTTTCTTCTTCTATATTCATAATATCAATATTTAGTCTCTTGACCTCTTCTCCTTGTTTCATTAGTATTTGTCTTAGTGTCATGGTATGTATTTGGTAATTTTCTATGGATTCCTTAATGTATTCATCAAGATAAAAATCAATATCAAAATTTTATTGATCATCTTCTAACACATATAAAAATTTATCTTTGATATTCAACAAATCTTTCTCTTCATCTACAAGATAACGATTAGATGATTCTACACAACCTTCTTCTACTTCTATGTCCACATATCTACTTCAAGATTGTAATTATCATAGTAAAGGCCTTCTCTGATACCAATTGTTTTACAAACAGACCGCACTGAGAGGGGGGGTGAATCAACATGAGGCTCTTTTTACACTTCTTTTAAAACTTTAGTTAGCAATCACCATTTACTCATTAGTTCCATTCACACTTAGTTTCTTGCATGTAAAAATATCTCAACAAAATACATCAACAATAAAGAAATTCAAACCATCACAATAATAAACACAAAGAGCACCAAATATATGTTTAATATTTTTGTATTATATATTACAGGAGACTGCAATCTCTAGTTTTATCAGCACCAACTAAAAAGAGAACCAACTCAAAGACAGAACCAACTCTCAATTGAAATACCCAACCTACATATATCAACACTGAACAATATTTGAGGAATTGAACCCTCAAGTACAAGACCCAACTTGTAGACATAAAGCAATTTGTGAAATTGTACCCATAGTCTATGCCAAGACAAGTGCATAAACTATGCACAACATAAGTTGTCACAACAACCTGTCACCTCAATATGTCTCATCAATATCATCATCAAAATATGATCTACTCACAAATATCAATCATCAAGTCAACTCTCAACCTTATGCACAATATCACCAAGTTAACCAACAACATACCTATAGCAATACACCATACTCTCCATAAACCAAATACCATAAACCCTTAAACAATAACATGTGCCAAAACCATACCTTTAACCTTGTAGTAATCATCAATACCTATACCATACCATGCAACAATTGGAACAATTCCAATATGAAAATATGATTTGGTTACTGAACTACCAACTTTCTGCAACTGCGAAATCTTCTACTGCGATTCTACTGTCATGGTTTTGTTGTCGTGGTTCTGCTGCCGTGATTTTGTTGCTGTGGTTCTTATGTTGCGATTCTGCTATGATGTTTATGCTACTAAGATTCTACTGCCAATTTTTTTTTGTCACGATTCTCCTACCATGGTTCTACTGCCGTGACTCTTCTGTCGTGATTTTTCTCTATCAATAATACCTTCCCTAATAACCTTTCACAAATGGATATTCAATATTCTCATAGATCATGTTCATCAGAGACCCCTTATCTCTTATTTATACTTCTCCAAGTAGTTTCCTCTAAGGGTTATCTTATAACCAACTTACCCATCTTTCTTCTTTTGGGGTTAACCCACTTCTAACTAGTTTGTCCACTTACAACCACTTTATCCACAAATAGTAAACTCTCCACTTCTATCTGCAACTAATTTATTTTTAATTGTTTTCTTGTTGCAACCACTTAACCCGTGACTAACCACTTTGATTGTTCAACTTATTCAAGGATATTTTAGAATAATTTGACTTATTTAACCTTCTAGGGGATTCTAGATAACGAATCAGGGTTCTCCAACTTCACATGGTCGTAGCTCTCTAACCATGAGGAGTTATGTGACATTCTACATATCATCGAAAATGGAATGACATATATTATCTATGTGGAATAGTTTCTATCTAAAATTCACTAATATTCATTACATTATTCCTCAATCAAACTTGGGCTCCCTAATCACACTGCTCAACTACTCGACCACATAAACATTTGGACTTCACAAAGCATCTTCCTGTGAGGGATTTCACCATAAGGGAACCACTTTGAGAAATTTATCCAAGAGTGTCTTCCTGTGAGGGATTTCACCATAAGGGGACCACTTTGGATTTTATCCATTTGGTTCTTCCTATCAACCGTGATATGAAATCAATGATACAACTTTGTTTAATATCAACCCATCATTATGACACCACTTGACATCAACCCTTTGACAAATATTACATCAATGACCATATAACCAATAATAAATATATCAATGATACATACACATCACTATGAAAATAATTGACATCAACCCTTTTATATCAATCCTTTGACATCAAAGAAAACATAGTACAACAATCTCCCCCTTTGGCATTGATAGAAACATCAACATTGATGTCAACACCAATCATTCATGGAAACACTTAGACATGGAAATGCTCATTCTCCCTCTGTGATCATCACTCCTCATAAATTTTCATCTCACCAAATCAATGTGACTATCTCTCCCCCTTTGACATCAATGGAAAAGGGTAGTTCTCTCCTTGGGGTTGCTCCCTCTTCCTAAACTCTCCTTGGGGTTTCTCCTCCTATTTGGATTCTTTTGAGCTTCCTATGAATAATCTCTCCCCCTTTGGAATAGGGATATCACTCTAAAGAAATGATGATGGCATGGTTTCCAATCATGTCTCCTCTTGAAATCATGTTGTTGCAACCAATCATGGGAAGAAGAATAACTCTCCCTGTGGGTATGTCTCCCCTTATATTCTCTGCAAGATGAACAATATGCTACCACTGCAATCTTATTTTTTTGCAAATGCTACTGCTCAACTAGAACAAATATCAACTAATAAGGAATGACATTCTCTTCCTATGATTATCCTTGGACATGTCCATGCAGCAAATCCGTTCCATACCATACATCATGAAGCAAAAGATATGTCAACAATGAATAGATAATCATGAAAAAAACATCAACCATGTACATCTTACTGTGTGCCAACCATGCACAACACCCATTTACATCAACCATGTACATCTTGTGCCATACTGTGTGCCAACCATGCACAAAACCCATTTATATCAACCATGCACATCAATAACATACAATATACCATAAGATATCATCAATGGAGTGTATCAACCATATCCCAAGAAGATGTGCCAAGTGTGTACCAACCATATGCCTCTACCAACATCTCAATAATGTGCCTCAAACAAGTGTCATATCACTCATGATATGCATCTACCATGAACCAAGTTCCACAACCATGTATCTCAACCATCAATATATCAACCAAGCATCTCAACTGTATCATCACATACATCATGTACCAAATCAAGTGCATCAACCATGCATCAAAACTCAACAAGATGAACCACTATCAAGATGTCTCCCCATACATGTATTCCATATCAACCATAAAACATGTTCCAATCATACATCTAGCAAGTGCCTCAACCAATGTACCAATTATGTACCAATCATGCATCAACTATAGATCAACATCTGATTCATCAATGATGTACAGCATAACCACCTCATCAACTCATCAACTACTTGTCCCAATATGTAGCTCAACCACATGCCAAATGGATGCACCAACACATCCAACAAATATGACTCTAACAATACATCATAATATATATCAATGGAGCTCACATATGTACCAACCATGTACCATGAAAAATATGCCTAAACAAATATTCACTACAATAAGTACTAAGCAACCAATAGTACCTCTAAACATGTACTAAGAGTGTCCCTCTATAGATCAATGGCATATCTATAGCTAGCATCACATCATCATGATATATCTCATATACACGCTACCATAACATCATTGAGAACACAACCAACAATATACCTTATCAAGAATGCATCACTCCACACACTAAAGTTTATACCATGCATCCAAGATAGATAAGCTTCAACACTCAACCATATTTCATCACCATACATACATCAAACACACATGAAATCAT
This sequence comes from Picea engelmannii, assembly GCA_009831015.1. Taxonomy (NCBI): domain Eukaryota; kingdom Viridiplantae; phylum Streptophyta; class Pinopsida; order Pinales; family Pinaceae; genus Picea; species Picea engelmannii. The sequence goes on from ML795870.1 coordinate 96,760, forward strand.
ATAATCACGAACATATGCAATCGACCATGTCATACCTTGCAAAATAGAGTTGTACCATCAAACCATGTTGTGACTCATCTGTACACTCCTCTTCTTGAGGCTTTTTCCACAGGTACGCAGCTTGTTCCATGAACATATCACATATTTAAACGACATTTCTATAGGTCACATTGTGTATTTACGTGACTTATCCTACAGGATCCCACGTATGATTTATAAAGAGTGAAGTTTTCTTGATTCGGTATTCCTTCATTCATGTTTGGTTGTTCAGTCTTCTACATCCACTTATGAGACTGTCATAATTTCTATGTACTTGTACTTTGAGCTTCCATCATTTTAACATTTTATTCCTTCTAAGTTACATGTTATATTATTTCCATGCTATATGGAGCACTCCTCATTGAGTGTCTCCTTGAATTCTAGAAATCTTGATCTTTGTGGCCAAACCCACTGCAAATGTAACATCTCACGGTGTGACAATGAGAAGCAATGTGTCCCACTTGATAAGATCTCCAACATCTTAGGGTGTTATGAAACCTTCCAACATATTTTCTTGCATAATGTCTATAATCCAAATATTTTTGACCATATTCATTACATGAGAATAAATGACCATAAAAAACATTTTCATACCTTTGCTTTGGTGTCCACCTTGAAGGTGTCTCTCTTCTGAATTTTCTTTGAGGTGTAGGGATGGGTTCTTTATGTCTTCTTTGGTATGTTCTTCTGAAGGTTTCCTTTCTTTGTGTAGGTACTTGACTTGGAACTTTGCTTCCACCTTTTGATAATGAATGTGTTACCTCATGCTTCTTAGAAGTGCTAGCTTCAAAGTGTGCATCTTCCTTGTTGTATCCAAGACATGATTTATCATTAGGTGATCTTTGAAAATTCAATATTTAAACCATGATTGTTGAGATGTTCATGAACCTTTTTGAATTCTCAATTTAGTTATTCATATTGACATTGACTTCGAGGATTTTTCTAAGCTCATAATCTACCTTCTTATTTTCTTCTTCTTGATTCATTATATCAGTCTTTCGTCTCTTGATCTCTTCTCCTTGTTTCATGAGTATTTGTATTAGTGACATAATATTCCTTTGGTACTTTTCTAGGGATTCCTTAATGTATTCACAAATATAAAAATCAAGATAAAAAGTATACTGATCATCTTCTAACACATATAAAATTTTATCTTTGAGCTTCAACAAATCTTTCTCTTCATCTATAAGATAATAGTTAGATTATTCTCTACAACCTTCTTCTACTTGTGTGTCCATGGATCTCCATAAATATTGTAATGCTTATAGTGAAGGTATTCTATGATATCGATTGTTGGACACACTGACCACACTGAGAGGTGGGGGGGGGGGGGTTGAATCAGTGTGAGTCTATTTTTACACTTCTTTTAAAACTTTAGTTAGCAATCACCATTTACTCATTAGTTCCATTCACACTTAGTTTATTCTATGTAAACATATCTCAACAAAATACATCAACAATAAATAACTTTGAACCATCACAATAATGAAAATAAAGAGCACCAGATATATGTTTAATATTTTTTTATTGCATGTTACAGGAGACTACAATCTCAGGGTTTATCATCACCAACTCAAAGAGAACACCAACTCTCAATTGAAATACCTATCCTGGATGTCTCAACACCAACCGAGATGTGAAGAACACAACCCTCAAGTACAAGACCCAGCTTGTAGACAGAAATAAATCTATCAAACTATCTCAACAGTCTATACCAAGACAAGTGCATCAACTATGCACAACACAACCTATCAAAAAAACCTGTCTCATCAATATCATCATCCAAATATAATCTACTCACAAAGATCAATCATCAATTCAACTCTCAACCTTATGCATAATATCACGAATTTAACCAACAAGATACCTCTAGCAATAGACAATAATATCCATAAACCAAATACTATAAACCCTTACACAACACCATGTGCCAAAACCATACCTTTAATCCTATAGAAATCATCAAGACCTCTACCATACCATGCACCAATTGGAACAATTCCAATATGAAAATATGATGTGGTTATCGAACTTGCAACTTTCTATATCTTCCAAATTTGCTGCCACAGTTTTTCTACTGCAATTCTGCTGCCATGGTTTTGCTGATGTGATTTTGTTTTCACGGTTCTATTGCCGTGATTCTCTTGTCCTGGTTTTGCTGTCGTAATTCTTTTTCCACTGTTTTGTTGTCATAGTTCTTCTGTCATGATTCTTCTACCATGGTTTTGTTCCAATGATTCTTTTTCCATGGTTTTTCTATCGTGATTATGTTTCCGTGGTTCTACTGTCGCGATTCTTCTACCACGATTTTTCTGCAGCGATTTTTCTTCTATGATTTTTCTGTTGTGAATTTTTTGCCGCGATTTCGCTGCTGCCATTTTTCTATATCAACAATACCTTCCCAAATAACCTTTCACAAATGGATGTTCAATATTCTCAAAGATCATATTCATAAGAGACTGTTTCTCTCTTATTTATACTTTTGCAAGTAGCTTCCTCTAGGGGTTATCTTCTAACCAACTTACCCAACTTCCTTATTTTGGGGATAACCCACTTCTAATCACTTTTTCCACTTATAAAGACTTTATCCAAAAATAGTAAAATCTCCACTTCTAGTTGCAACTAATTTATTTTTAATTGTTTTGTTGTTGCAACCACTTAACCCATGACTAACCACTTTGACTGGTCAACTTCTTTCAGGAGATTCTAGAATAATTTTACTTCTTTGACCTCCTTGACTTCTTTGACCTTCTAGGGGCTTCTAGATAACTCATGAGGGTTCTCCAACCTCACATGTCCATAAATATCTAATTGTGAGGAGTTATGTGATGTTCCACATATCACCGAAAATAGCATGACATATACTATCCATATGGAATAATTTCTATTGCAAATTCATGGATCTTCATTAAATTATTCCTCAATCAAACATGGGTTCCTTAACGACATTATTGGGATACTCAACTACCTGACCATTTGGACTTCAAAATGTGTTTTCCCGTGAGGGATTTCAGCATAAGGGGACCTCTTTCAGAGCTTTATCCAAGAGAATATTCCTGTGAGGGATTTCACCATAAGGGGACAAATTTGGAGTTTATCCATTTGGTTCTTCCTATCAACCATGACATGACATAAATGATGCAACTCCCTTTAATATCAACACATCATTATGACACCACTTGACATCAACCCTTTGACAAAAATTACATCAATCACCACATAAACAATAATCAATATATAAATGATAAACAAGCATCACTATGACAATAGTTGACATCAACCCTTTGACATCAATGACAACATAGTACAAAAACACCTCCAATTTGTAAGCCATACTTCCAATCCTTTGCAACACCTTATAGGGGACATAATATTTGGGTTCTAATTTAGTTTCCTTATTTTGTTTCTTGAGAGAAATTTGTTTATATGGTTGTAGCCTCATAAATACCCAACCCCCACTTCAAATTCACTTTCACTACGAGGTTGATCTGCTTGTTGTTTCATCCTATTTGTTTCCATAACTAAGTTTTCCTTCAATAGTTTGAGAACCTCTTTTTGGTTACTTATGTGATCCTTCACTACTTGAACCTTTGTATTCCCTTTAAATGGAGGTAATGGATGGAGGATGATATCCATAAAGCGCTAGAAATGGGGACATTTTTTATGAAGTATGGAAGGATGTGTTGTACCACCATTCTACCAAAGGAAACCATTTGACCCATTGTGTCTATTTATCTGATGCAAAACAACGAATATATCCTTCTAGACATTTATTCACAATCTCAATTTACCCATCGGATTGAGGGTGGTAAGATGAGTCGTGAGCCAATTGAGTACCCAAAAAAGAAAACAATTCATTCCAAAAATTTCCAACAAAAATTGGATCTCTATCACTTACAATAATCTTGGCAACTCCATGAAGCTTTTGAAACATTTCCATGAAATTTGTGGATATTGTGTTTTCTTTAAAAATATGATAAAGAGATCAAAAGTGGGCATACTTTGTTAGTGTATCCACTACTACCATGATGATAGTATTTCCTTTGGATTTCGTTAAACCTATAATAAAATCCATTGAAATTTCTTCCCAGCAATGACTTGGTATAGCTAATGGTTGTAGGAGACCTGGCATCTTGATAGTTTCTCCCTTGTTCTGTTGGCATACTAAACATTTAGAGACAAAATTTTGAACATCAGTTTTAATACCTTCCGAGAAAAAATCCGTCTTGATCCCGTGGTATGTTTTCAAGAATCCTGAATGTCCTTTTCTAGAAGAAGTGTGCAATTCCAGAAGGACCTTCTATTTGAGTTGGGAATTCTTACATAAATATGGGCGATCATGATACCATAAAAAATCATTCTTCCATACAAAATTGTCTAATGAATTGGGTTCCTCATGTAGTTGTTGAGTGATCTTGCATACCTCATCATCTTTATTCCATTATATCATTGCTTCTTCCACCCAATCATATTGCAGAATAGAAATAGCACATAGTGAATGTTGGTGCAATTATTTTCATAATATATTACCAAACATAAATTATCAACCAATATTCGTAATCAATAGAGTTGATTCACTATATGCATTGATAAAAGATAGGTTCCTATGTCTGTTTAGTATAGATTAGATAAGAAAACCAACACACTCTTAAAAATAATAATTTTCACACGATTCAAAAAATGGAAAGGAAAAACTCATAAACAAGCAAAAACTCTTTCTCAGGTGATGGACATGTTCATTGATGGCTCATGAAAAGAAAATATTAACTTTGATTCTATCTCCTGAAACAATTAAACTAACATGTAGGATGCTCCATTAAAGCTCATGTATGGTGAAATATGGAGATCCAACTGTTCCTTCATTACCACACTTTGCAACACACATGAAATCAAACAAAATAACATGAAATCAAAATAATAAATACATGAAATCAAAATCTACACTAACAATTTACAATAATCTTACTAAGCTTGATCGGTGGCCCTTGTCGATGACAACATGGAAGCTTTAGATCAACAGATGCTAACTTCTATGAAACAAAAGATCATTGAACTCAAACTTGCATTAATATTCAACGGGTAGGCATACAAAAGGAGTCTCTTCATGAATCCAATCTACATCATAACAATTCTCCTCAAGAACCTATCTCATAACAATTCCCTTAATCTACATAATGATGATTCTCATCTTTCACATAATATCGATTCTCTCCCTGATCTACATAATAATAATTCTCCCCCCTCATGAAGAGAAGGTACTCTCTTTTATACATGAGATCTTTGAAAAGGAGATAAACATCTCATAATTACAGATCCACTTTTATCTCAACCCATTTCCCTTTATTACAAAATATAATCCCTTTGAATCCTCACACATATCTCTCATATATCTTGGATAATATATGACAACCAAATATCCATGAGCTTCTCCTTGGATTAGGATTGAATTATCTTCTCAAATCTTGAAATGGTGAGGGAAGTATTCGAGAAGTCTTTTGAATTAATCCTTCACATATTCCTACACATGATAAAGCTCACACATTTTTTGAGATATATCAAAACATGTCAATTTTCTAATATTTAATCACAAATTCCCTTTTAATACTAAAATAAATGATTTGGAAAATAATAAGGTTTAACCCATATTTAATTATGAAAATGGTATCATGAAAGGTTAATGGGGTGATGAAACATGAAGGCTGATGAAGGGAAAGGTGGATGGAAATACAACATTTCTGAGTCCCAACAGTGAACCTTTTCTTTCTTCATCTTTCCTTGAAAGGGCATCTACCACAACATTATGTTTTCCTTTTTTTTAGATAATTTCAAAGTCATAAACTATAATTTTTTGTAACCCATTGTTTTTTCTCTTTTGAAGATAAACGTTGCTCCAAGAAGTAATTCAAACTATCATGATCTATTTTTACTTTGAAGTGTCTTCCTATTAGGTAGGGGCATCATTCCTAAAATGCATGTAGTATGGCCAACATTTCTTTTACATAAATGGGTTTTAATAAGTTTTTTCCTTTAATTTGGTTTCTTTCAAAGGTAGGGGGCCTTCCTTATTGCATTAAAAATACACCAATTCCATGGAATGAGACATCACACTCCACAATAAATGTTTTTGTAAAATTCGATGTGTCCAGGACCGGAGTAGTACACATAGCCTCATTGAGTTTTTGAATAGATTTGGTTTCTTCTTTAGTCCAATAAAATGATTCCTTCTTTAATAATGCTATTAGAGGTGTTTTTATTTGACCATAATTCTTGACAAACTTGTGATAATAGCCTATTAACCCTAAGAATTCACTAAGCCTCTTCAAGGTTTTAGGAATTTTCCATTCCCTCGTAGCTTTAATTTTGTTAGGGTCCACTTTTACACCTTCATGAGATACAATATGACCCAAATATTATGCTTCTTGGACCCCAAAGGCACGCTTGGAAGGATTTGTATATATTTGTTTCTCTTCCAATAGTTGTTATACTTTGTCAACATGTTTTACATGGTCTTCCCAATATTTGTTGTAGATTAGTATGTCATAAAAAAATGCTAACATAAATTTTCTATGGAAGGGTTTGAAAATAGAATTCATCAAGATTTTAAATGTTGAAGGTGAATTAGTAAGTCCAAATGGCATAACCAAAAACTCATAATGAACTTCCTATGCTCTAAAAGATGTTTTGGGAATGTATTCATGCCTCATTCTAATTTGATGATATCCTAAACAAAGATCTAATTTTTCTCCATGCAATTCATCTAATAATTCATCAGTTACAGGAATGTGAAACTTATCTTTGATGCTCATTTTGTTGATATGACTATAATATGGAAACATACACCATGGAACATTATTTTTTGTAACCATCACTACTAGCGAAGAGAAATAACTTTGGATAGGTTGAATGATGTCAGCCTATAATATTTCCTAGATTATGTGCTCAATCTCACTCTTCTATACATATGGATACATGTAAGGCCTAATGTTAGGTGGTACACTTCATAGTTTTAAATGAATGTCATGATCATGATATCGATCAGGTCGAAGACCCTTAGGAAATTCACCAAATACATTGGAATGATTGTTGATAACTATTTGGAGGTCTGATGGAGAAGAGGATATATATATTTGAACATCAAGTGAGAACAATTATGAAACTAGACCCAAGTGTCCCTTTTGAGTAATTTTGTCATGCTATTAGAGATTATCACTTTAGAGGATTTCCCTTGGATACCTCTAAGATCAATTTCCTTTCCATTTGAGGAAAATCTCATGAAAATATCTTGAAAATTAAATTCCATTATTCCTAGTTATTGCAACCATTGGACCCATAATGCAACAACAAAACCCCCCATTTGGATGGAAATCATGGGGCTATCCAGAAAATACTCCATCATGTTGAGCTTAGTACTATGGTATTTTCCTGAACAATTTATGGTACCTTCATCTGAAATCATTACTTGAAACTTTGGTGCAGGATATACAAAGGAATTGAGATCTTTTGCTAATTTTAAATTGATGAAATTATGGGTACTACCGGAATAAATCAATATTGTTACCTTTTTATTTTTGATGTATCATTGTATCTTGAGGGTTTTAGGAGTATTGATTTTGGCCAATGCATGAAAATATAATGTTGGAGTAGTCTCTTCTTGATATAGATCTTGTGGTGGTTCCAATTCCCGGTCTTCTTCCTCTTCACAGTCTATGTAGAATAATTTCTTCTCACCGTATGTATGCCCCTTATTGTAATTTCTATAACAATTGAAACATATTCCTTTTTATCTTATTTCATGCATTTGTTGAGGTTTCAACCTTGTTGGTTTAGGTACACTATCTTCTTCCTCTTCATAGTCTATGAAGAATAATTTATTCTAACCACATTTTTAACCCTTATTGTACTTGTTATCACAATTGAAACATAGTCTGTTTTCTCTTATTTCATCCCTTTGTTGTGGTTTCAACCTTGTTGGTTGAGGTATGGTTGTCTTATGACCCCCAAAATATCTCTACTTTCAATGTCAGACTTCCATGTATCCTTATTTGTGGCTTGAATATGACGAGAATTTTTCATAGATTCCATAATATTTGTAGGATGTCTTAAGAAAAGATCATGTTTACTGTCTTCTTTTAATCCACCCATGTAAGCTTCCAACAATTTTTCATCACTTATGTTATCCACCCTTGTGGCCAATACCTAAAATTATGAATTATAATCTTCAATATCACCTAAGTGTTTGCTTCTTGTCAATTGACTGAAGTAGTCATGTTCCCAAACTTTTTCATATTTTGATTCTAAGTCTCTTGTAAATAAACCCCAAGAGTAATGATATAAAGTGGGCTTCATTTTCACTATCCATTGATACCATTGATATGGTTTTATATCAAAGTTCAAAGTTTCTATATGGATCCTTTCTTATCATCCATAATATTATGTAGTTCAAAATATTTCTCTATTTGGTTCACCCAAGTAAAGACCTCTATACCATCAAACTTATTTAATTCAATCTAGAAAAAGTTTAATTTAGGACCCCCGCCTGTTAAGCCCTAATATTGGCTCATTACCCCTTAATTGGGGCATATTAGATTAGTAATGTTATTTTATTTATGTCGGCTTTAGGCCATTAGTTGAATTATACCTCCTAGTCTCCTATATATACCAAGGAGACATTTTCATTTTGAATCATCTTGTACTTGAACATTTAAGTGGGGTAAAAGGAGGTTTCCCCCTCGAAGAGGCTTATTATCTGAAATTATCTCTTTTTCAAGGGATTGAGTGCTTTTCCTGAGGTTTTTCTATACTATATTGATGTTTGGTTCTTAACATATGGTATCAGAGCTCAAGGTCTTGGGGTTTCACTGCTACATCTGAGACACCGTCGAATTTTCTCTATAACATGTTTTCTACAACGTTCCAGAAGGAACTGCTTGGAATAAATTTAATAGACGGATCAAGGTACGTTGGGTTCAAAATTCAGCTCCTGAGGCCTTATAATTTTGGAGATATAGCCTGTACAAGATAGGGTTCTGGAATCATCCTGAAATGAGTCATTGTGGAATTTTATCTATAAAACATTTTATGTAACGTTTCAGACCCTGAAATCCGGAGGCCATTTACAGAAATTAGTAAGGTATCTATGGTAAATATTTCAGCTTTTGGGTCATCTTAAATTTGTAGATACACCTTGTGTAAGATAGGGTATCTGACTAGTCCTATTGACTAGTCTCAAGAAGGCGTTCCAGGTAAAAAAATCATAACTTCTTGCTAGAGTATCCAAATTGAGTGGGACTGGTTTCATTGGATCGTGGACAGTCTGTAGTATTTTGGGTGAAATTTTCAGAATTTTATATCAATTAGTTTGTGCGAGGAATTCTATACAAGTGAGATCTCCTGGAAAGGCCAAAAATCTGCAAGTTGTGAGGAATTTACTGTAAATTCCACTTGGCACATCCAATTTTGATCGGACCTGTGGAATTACAGAGAAGAAATATCAGAGAACTACCTAAAAGAAAGTTTCATACCCAGAAGGGCCGAAACTTGGGAGATAGAACAGAATAAATATTGTCTAGCAGAACAGCCTCAAAATCAAGATTCAAAAGTGATACTTGGCCAACATGCCACCAAAAAAGGGACCTTCTACACCAAATAAGCCTCCAGAAAATCCTAATTGGACTCTTGATGATGGTGAAGAAATGCGTAGGGACATAAATAAACTACAAAAGAAGATGGATTCAATGGAAGCTAAGTTGATGGATTCAATAGAAGCTAAGTTGGATACTAAGATGGATTCAATGGAAGTAATGAAAAATTTTGTAACAGAGAAGACTATCTTCAGAAGAAAAACAAAAATGGGTAACCAAGATATTGGGCTATGATTTTGAAATCGTCTATAAAAAGGGGAAGAAAAATGTTGTGGAAGATGCACTCTCAAGAAAGGATGAAGATGTTGAGGCCTTTCTTTGTGCTATCTCGATCATCCAACCTGATTGGATAATAGAAGCAAGGGATGAATGGAAAAATGATGAAAAAGTGTGTACTCTCATTCAAAGGTTGCAGTAGGATTCGAGTGCATCAGATACATTTACATGGAAAAATGATTCACTATGGTACAAAGATTGCTTATATTTATGTAAGAACTCCCAACTCAAACAAAAGATACTATTGGAATTACACACCTCTCCAGTAGGAGGGCACTCGGGATTTTTGAAAATCTACCATAGAGTCAAGAAGGATTTTTTTTGGGATGGCCTTAAAACTAATGTTCAAAAGTTTGTGGTAGAATGTGTGGTTTTCCAACAAAATAAGGTGGAAACAATTAAGACCCCGGGTATTTTACAACCATTATCCATCCCAAGTCAGTGTTGGGAGGCGATTTCCATGGATTTCATCACAGGGTTACCAAAGTCTAAAGGAAAGAGTGTCATCATGGTGATTGTTGATAGATTGACCAAGTATGCACACTTTTGTGCACTCTCTCATCCCTTCAAAGCTAGTATAGTTTCCACCACATTCATGGAGACAGTTCAAAAGCTACATGGCAGCCCAAAGATTATTGTAAGTG
>ML795870.1:121846-184727 GCA_009831015.1 Picea engelmannii
AGAGACTCTTGGTGAGATGCCAAGAGAAGGGACCTTTGGTGAGATGCCAAGGTCAGACCTTTGGTGAGATGCCAAGGTCGAGACAAACAACAGCTTTAGCAGAGGTGGAAGAGTTTTCCACCAAGTTTGACAAGGAATTTTCCTTGATTGCGTGTCTATCCTCGAGGACTACTACTCCCAATACTTGGTATATTGACAGTGGTGCCTCTCGCCATATGACAGCAGTTCGTGAGCACTTGACGTATCTTACTCAGTGTGGAGATGCAGAGGTAGTGCTTGGAGATGACTGGGAGGTGAAGGTGGCTAGTTGTGGGACCGTATCATTTCGAAGGGAGTCTTTGCCTCCCATGATTTTGACAGAGGTTCTTTATGTTCCGGGCTTGAAGAAGAACTTAGTGTCAGTTTCTACTTTGAGGAGAAGGGCTATGAGGTCTTGTTCTGTGATGGGCAGGTGCTTCTTTTCCCCAGAGGGTCTAGCATCACTTCGGCCAAAGTGATTGGTACTAGAGATGAGAGGTTGTATAAGTTCTTGTTCCAGCCAGTGCGATCATTGATTCATTCTACCAGCAGGAGCAGTGACCTATGTGAGATATGGCACAGGAGGATGGAACATTTGCACCATGGGGCTTTGCGAGTTCTGAGGGAGTTGGTGACGGGAGTTCCAGATTTTAGTTCAGAGCACCATGAGTTGTGCAAGGGGTGTATCTTGGGAAAGTACACCAAGACTGCTTTTCTAAGTAGTGATAGTAGAGTAGCAGGGATACTTGATCTTATACATTCATATGTATGTGGCCCGATGTCTTCGGCATCATTGACTAGATCCCTATACTATGTTGTATTCATTGATGACTTCTCTCAGAAGTCCTGGATTTTCTTCATGAAGACCAAAGGACAGGTCTTTAATCGGTTCCAAGAGTTCAAAGCTCTTGTGGAGAACCAGACAGGGAAGAAAATCAGAGTCCTGAGATTGGACAATGGGAGTGAGTATACCTCCAAGGAGTTTATGTATTTCTGTGCAGGAGAGGGCATCAGGAGGGAGTTGACTATTCCTTACAACCCGCAACAGAATGGGGTTGCTGAGAGGAAGAACAAGGCCATTGTTGGGGCTGCGAGAGCCATGTTACATGATCAGGGGTTGCCACTATTTCTATGGGTTGAGGCATGCTACACTGCAGTTTATCTGCAGAACAGGAGTCCTCACAGGGCTGTGGGGAGCATGACTCCTGAGGAGGCTTTCTCTGGGAAGAAGCCTGAGGTGCATGGGAGAGAGTCTCATGTGTGTAGAATGAAGAAGTCATTGAACAGGGGCAAGTTTGTATTTTTCAGGGACAAGCTTGAAGTGCTGAGTAACACTTTCCTCGGTATGAGGGAGTGATAAATTTTTAATGAAAATAAAGTACCAAGGCAAGTGTTTATCTTCCCTAGGCGCCTAAGGGGGAGAAAGTTCCTAATGTGGGTCCTAGTCATTTAATTTGTGAAATGCAAATTAAAAGGTTACTTTATGATTAAAGTGAGGGTGAGTTAAGAGACACCAAATCTCATCCACCCATCTAATCTAATATCAGTCGTTAGATTAGAAAACCCCTCACCTTCCCTCATGAGGTTGATTAGGGCAAGAGGGCGCACCCATTCTTGGGTAAGTTGAAGAATTCTTATTGAGAGAACAAGAGAGAGAAAGAGAAGGGACCTTTGGTGAGATGTCAAGGTCGGATCTTTGGTGAGATGCCAAGATCAAGAGACTCTTGGTGAGATGCCAAGAGAAGGGACCTTTGGTGAGATGCCAAGGTCAGATCTTTGGTGATATGCCAAGAGAAAGAGAGAGGTCGAGCTGAGAAAAGAGACAGCATTTGCTGAAGGAGAGCATGCATCCCAAGGCAAAGAGAAGTACAGATTTCAAGGCAGCAGACAGCGAGGAAGAACAGGCTGTACCGTACAGATTTGTGGAGGTCGTACAACATTTAATGTGCACAGAAATTGAGAAAGACAATAACTGCAATTTATGAGAGTATTGGCATGCATTCCAAGGCTATCATACAACATTTGTTGGCACAGAAATTGAGGTAACTACTGTAATATATTTATGAGTGTATTTTCATACAGTTCGTATAGTTTGGCACGAATTTTGAGAATCGTACAACACGGTTTACAAGGAGTTGTTCATGCTGGGTTTTCCGTACAGTCTTAGCAGAGTTTTGGCACAAATTTTGGGACAGTCCGTACAACATTAATTGCTGGGACAACCATACAGTTGTACGGATTTCTGGGACAGAAATCGAGGAGCATTTTCCAGGACTGTTCAAAAGGATTTTAGTGAAAGAAAGTCCAGATAAGTTTGTGTAAATTTCTGAAGATGAATATGCTGTAAAAGAAATTTCTCAGAAGCTCATAAATAATAAAAAGCCCTCTCTCACTGGTTTTCCCCTTGTGGGTTTTTCCAAGGTCGAAGTTAGACCGAAAATCTTTGTGTCTATATTTTCTGAGTTTTGCATACTGCTGATATTTTATTTCTGCGTTGAAAACGATGTTCAGAATCCTCATGTTTTAGTTCTGAAGTTTATTTTCTGTTAAGTTTTTATATATTGAAACATAGCTGTGACATATGCTGAAACAATGTTGAGACATATGTTGAAACAATGCTGAGACATATGCTGAAATAGTGTTGAGACATGTGTTGAAACAGTGCTGAGACATGTGCTGAAATAGTGCTGAGACATGTGCTGAAACAGTGCTGAGACATGTGTTGAAACAGTGTTGAGACATGTGCTGAAACAGTGCTGAGACATGTGCTAAAACAATGCTGAGACATGTGCTAAAACAGTGTTGAGACATGTGCTGAAACAGTGCTGAGACATATGCTGAAATAGTGCTGAGACATATGCTGAAATAGTGTTGAGACATATGCTGAAACAGTGCTGAGACATATGATGAAACAGTGCTGAGACATATGCTGAAACAGTGCTGAAACTGAAGTTTCGGCATTTAACTTTGGTTGAAAAATCAGCGAGACTAAAACTGGGTGGGGTCTGAAAAATTCTTACAGAGGTTGCGGGTTCGACCCTCGTCGACTCCATAATTTTTGGTAAACATTGACCAATATAGGATAATGGGAGGCTACCACATGGAAGCATCTCATTGGCTCCCTTTGCACTCTATATGCCATGTGTCAAAAGATGGTTGGTACAACTGGAATATGTGAACTTTCCCAGTCACCTTGCCAACTTTAATGCCATGTCACCTGCACGGTCATGTGCCGTGTGTCACCCTTTCAGTGGTGACACATTTCACCCCTTGACTTTTCCATTTGACTTTTGAATTTTTTAGAAACATTTGACCATCCATAACATTTATATACAAACTCTGTTTGAGGTAATTTTTGTGTTATTGGAAAGATATCGCCGAGCTCTATGAAATAATGTGCTTTTCTTGGTCATTTGAGATGGTTAAACTTTTTATATTTTATTGATCCCATGTGAAATTTGTGAGAATTTTCTTAGATCCTCCTAGATAAAATAGAAAGCGAGGTATCCCATCCATCATCATATGGATGTACCTCTTTCACTAGAAGTATCTCTCTCTCCCATATTTGGTGTGCTTCCTCATCTGTACTCCAATCCTACTATTTGGTTTCTCCCTTTGTCACTGAAACAAATGGGTATGTTACCTTGTCTACACTTCAATCCTATAGATTGGATACTCCCTCTTTCACTGTAGCAAATGTGTCTGAGAATTTGATCACTGGAAAAAGTCTTGTTGTCCAATCTATCTTATTGGTCGCATCCTCGGTCACTAAAGTAAATCTTGTTTTCCAAGCTTCTTCACTAGCTTCTCCCTCTGTGACTGATGAAAATCCTATTTCCTGACTAGATTCCTCATCTATCACTATAGAAAAACATGTTGAATTAATTGGATCCTCCATGGAAGGCACACAACTCCTAGAAACCTCATGCCTTTATATCTCATGCCTGGTCTCCCTGACCCATGACACCTATCTATCATTCTTGGAAGATGCCTCTCTCCCACCTGAACCTGAAGGGGAATTCCCTCTAAATGTATGAATCTCCCTATGAGCCAATTGACTATCTTTGATATTTGGATCCATCTAATTCTACATGGTCCCTCCGATACATGACTCCCTTTGAGTCTTCACAACATATGGAGTCATATGATCCCATTAAACCTGTTGAACTCCTATGAAGTCTAATCTCCTATGAATAGTCTTGGGAGGTTTCTCCTCCCTACTAGATATTGAGGGATGACTCCTTCTGAACTTTGGCTCACTCCGAGTCATCACCACTGATGGGGCTACCTTCCTCACCACTGGTGGAGCTACCTTTTCCCTCTGAACTTATGCTACTGGTGGGGCCACCTGCCTCAGCAATGGTGGATCTACCTGCTCCTCCTCATATATCTCTCTGCTCCTTCTAGTCACAACACACATAGGTTGGACCCTCAGCCTATATAATATTCCCTCCCTAACTCCAAGAATCACCACTTATATGAAGCTAGATTGTCTAGGCACAAACAACACTTGTCCATATCAAAACAATATATGGTACCCCTTATTCTCAATCTACGAGACTAAGAGAACACTCATATTGATTTATGGAACCCATAACAAATTTGACATCCTAAATAGATAACCTGACTCCATCCATGGATACTTGAATTGCAGGCTTGGTTCCCATACCAAGCTCTATAGCCAAATATGAGATAGTCTTTGTGAAGTTTTCAAACAACTTTATAGCACCTGTCATGTGGAAAGATGCTCTGCTATCCACCAACAAAGTCCCATTGCTTGAGAATGTACCTGAAAAGGTGGAGATCAACAAGATATCCCTCTAGAACCTGTCTACAGCCTCATCAACCTCTACTACTAATGCTTGTTTCCTTCTTCCTCTTCCCCTCCGATGTGGACATTATGAAGCATAATCACCAAATTCATGGAACTGATAACATCTGATCTTACTAATATTTTTCTTCCTTCTTGGCTCTGGAGATGCTTCCCTTTTGGGAGAATCCCTTCTCCTAGGAGAATATTTTCTTCCTGGATAACCTCTTCTACCCTTCCTAGTGCAAGCTACAAGGGTCTGGTTCTCATCACTACTACTCTTCACCAGACCATCCATATCATCCTTGGACACCAACCAGGTAACCTCTTGGATACAATCAGTCCATAGTCTATCAAAGTATGGTAACTTTTCTCATGCACAGATCCCCTACAAAAATGGTTCCCAAGACCCGGGAATGCCTCTCAATGCCACATTCACCAACTCATAATCCTCCATCTTATCACCGATGTCTATAAGATGATCTCAGATCTGTGTAATATTCATAAGATAGTTCACAACTATTTCCTCACTGGAAATCCAGACAACTTGAATATGATTCTTCAAATGCAACTTCCTTCATGTATTACCATTCTAGTATAGTCCCACCAAAGAATCATACATATTCTTGGAATATGTCTTATTAGCAATTTGAGGAATCAAGTGATCCTTCATATAATCTAGCAATAATTTCTTGGCATTCACTTCCCTCTTCTTATGGAATTCCAAATATACAAGATCAATCAGGCTAAGAACCACATCCTCAACATAATCTTCGTGTTCATTCTCCTCCAAGAAGAGAATAATACTATCCTTCCAAGCCCAAAATTTTGTTTCGCCTTCCAACCTGTCCTCAAGGTTCAATGTGTTCACCATCTTGACCTGCCAAGAACAAAAAAAGAAATATGCAACCAATTGTAGCATCTATGCATCTCAAATATGATCCCATTCTCTTCATATCCCAAGCTCTAATACCATGTCAATTTTCACATACAACCTTATGTGACCAATTTTCAGATATGAGAAATTCTTCCAAGTGAGCCAACAATAATACCCTAGCTGATATCGCTAAACAATTCTACACTAAAAATTATTCACTGAAAACATATGCAGTGGAAACAAAAAATATCATAGATGAATCATTAACACATACGAGACACAATATCTATGTTATGTAACCTTGTTAACCTCAAAAATTTTGAGGGAAAAACCAACCTTTCCATCTAGTATAATATCACCAAATCTAAGGGCAACCTTTTCCTCTCAACAGATAAAAATATCACCAAAGTATGAAGACAACCTTGTCCTCCAATAACCATACAAATTATACAACCAAACCTCAAAAATATTCATGGAAATTTTATCTGCCCACAAATCTGTTGCAGAACACCTGTATGACCAACTAAGGTAACTCAACTTCAACCTGTACAGACTTTCTCTTGCCTCAGATAACTTATATGAATGTATGCGACTATTCTCACAGTAACCCACATGCATACACAATTGTTCCCATTGCAACCCACATACAAACACAATTTTTACCACTTATACCTGAGTACATGTATGAAAACTTGCACAGACACTTCGTACGTCTCACTCCACTCGTACATTCTCTTCCTTTTGTAGTTTCCTCTCTCTCCCACACGTTTAATTTAATTTTCTCTTCCAAGAACAAAAGATAGAGAGTCCTCGACCCTAGGCCATATTTGCAACCCTAGCAGGACTTCCCTTTTCTAAAATCACCAAGCCTCCTAACACAAGTGAAGAATCTCTTATGCTAACTCCATTCTTCCACATTGAGAAAATGTCACAATGAACTCTCTCCTTTATATACATGTCCAATGAGTGATTTTAGGCACTCATTATAAAATAAAAAGTTAATTAGAATATTTGATTCCTCTTTGTGGGTGTAACACCCCATCACAAACCCACCAAGCCCATCATCTTGACCATGAGGCCCTAGCCTCATTCGAGGACCAATTTCACTAAAAAAAAGGTTGATCTGGTGCCAAACAATATTCCCACATGCCTGATACATTGGCCTCTTGTGGGAATACCTCCCGAAGCTACAAAATCAACATGTCGCGAGAATCATAGAGACCATCGATTTTGTGCAAGGTGTGAAGGAATAAAACATAAAGGAAACCTTCGTTAACTAGTGATTCACACATTCATAACTACCATAATCTATTGTGTGGAATGACATAAAATAGGAATACATTCAATTCATAACTTATTATATGGAGAGATAAATGTACTTAGGATGTACTCATTCATTCCATTATTTCCATTCATTCAAATCAATGAGATACAATAGGGTTGTTGTTGGAGATACTTCACACACCTAGGGTTTATTTTTCCTAAGGTTTTCCCTATGTTTTTTAGTCATTATTCAGTCTCCTATATTTTCGGAAGAATATTCCTCTACAAGAATATTCTCTTCAGTTCACACTTCATTTTGATCAGTTGAGTGGAGTCAAGATGCCACATTGGGATTATCACCATGCAACATTGGTATCATCAACAACTAATGTGAATTGTCCTTGGGATCATCACCAGACTAGCACATTACTCATGATTCCTTGATCTCCTCCTCACTTCAATTTATCTTAGTCAACTAACTGAATATTGAGAGACTATTTAACTCAGACTAGGTGGCAGTTCATTCCCGTAACTGCATGAGAGACTAGACTAGGTGGAAGTTTACTCTCGTAACTACTAGTATGTGTCCAGATCACTCTAGATCACCACTATGGCACATTGGATTCTCCTCCAGTTCGCATTAGTTGAGTTATACATAGTATATCATGTGTAAATTATCATTCATTCATTTGGTTAATGAGAATTCTTCCATTCTTTCTCTCATGTTTCTCTTTTCTCATATTTTCTCTACAAATGTGTATGTCAATTCCTAGCTAGATCTATTATGTGCAAGTTCAACACATTTACAGTTGTAGCTTGATCAAGGTACATTGAAATTGAACATAGAGATGAGCCATGTGCTCAAATATAAATATCCTTTCTCTCATACAAAACCAAACATAACAAGAAGTAAAACTAAAATATAAATCTAGCTTTGGATCATCTATCTCTAACATAACAATGAACTCTCTCTTTCCTAAAAATACCAACCCTTACCTTAGGTAGCAACAATGAGATGAGGGTGGGGCTTTATCCAATTATTATTATCAGTGTAAGCCTCATGTACTCAAACATTATCTTTCAGTGCCTAAACTTAGCCTCATTGGCTAGATTCCATCATGGGAATTGAACCTTGGTCACTAGTAAAGAGATCCACATTCGTCACGAATGGATCTGACCCCTATGGACCTCCTAACTTCACATAATTAGGATTCTATGTTTGATGAAATTTGCTAGTATTAGGTTTCTGTTGGAACCATATATATGTTATTGAGACACTTCTGAAATGCTACATTACTCCATTGAATCTAATGTCATACTACTAGGATGCTAGTGAGACTCTAGAACAATGTTTAAAAATGATAGTGAGATGCAAAATTAATGCAACCAAGTCACAAAAATTTAAATAAAGACACAAAAAAGAACACTGAAAGATGAAAAAAAAATGCTCAATCAAGATATATGAAATACCCTCATGCATCATTCCTATCATTTTCAACATATAAGGATACCAAATGAGGACACAAAATGGCCATATTGTAGTAGTGATTGATGATGCCCAAATTTTCCTAACTAATCCAATTTGCTCAATTATCCTAATTTTCTCAAATTGGTCAATTAGTCTAGTTAGGTTAATTAGTCCCAAATTCCCAATTAGCCATGATTTCCCATTTATTCCCAATTATTCCAATTTCCCTAATTTCCCTAAAATCACCAATTTATCTAATCATTTGATAAACCCTATTGAGTCAAATTTCTCTAATTTTCCCAAATTTTCCAATTATCCGAATTAGCATCAATTTACCAATTGACTCAATCTCGTAATAAGCCTCAAATATTCATATTATACAAAATTTCTATAGCCTACCCAATTTCCCAATTTTCTTGAAGCTCTTAATTATCTCCAGTTAGCCCAACTTTCCAAGTTAATCCTAATCAGAGACAATTTCCCCAATTTCCCAATAAGCAGTAGTTTCCAAAACTGTACCAATTGCACCATTCATGCAATGATCCCCAATTATCCCAATTATCCCCAGTTTCTCCAATTACCTTAATTTTCCCCATTTGTCCCAGTTTCTCCAATTACCCCAATTTTCCCCATTTGTCCCAGTTTCCTAATTAACCCCAATTGGATTAGTTACTCATTTTCTTCAACCTCCATATATTCTCCAATTTCCCAAATTTTCCTATTTATCCCAATCACCTAATCATGTGTGAAGAATCAAGGTTGCCATAAAATTTATGTGATGTTGGCATAGACATTGTTGGAGTGTCTATAGATCACCAACCTATTGGTCAGTATTTATGTCATCCATTTGGTAGACTTTGATGCATATAATCAAATATTCTTTGGGGCATCCAATTAAAGATAATATCAATAAGTGTTATCCTTTTTCATCAAATGGATATTAAATCCATTGTTTTGATTTCTACCTTTATTGATAATTTACCTAGTACTTTTTAAATTGTAATACAATTCATATTTACGCAAGTAATAAATTGATTAGACTATGCAGGGATGGAATCTAACAAATACTTCAACACTTAACCATATTACATATTGCAAGGAACAATAACATCCACATAAATATACTGAAACCTAACATGTTAGACAACACCCATGGTGGGTACCTACACTTTATTAATGAATAATGTTACAACAATAGGAGTACAATGTACAAGAGTCCAACCATTACCCTCAAATAATTTTATATAAGTAGTACAAATAATATACGGTGTGCCTACCTTACTTCCACCTACTTGCATTTCCAACTCCTTATGCACCCATGGGTTTATTGATTGTAGATCCTATTATTCACCAAAGCACTTAGAACAAGGCCACCATGCCTTATATAATTCCAAGCCTCCTTTCCATAATTATTCAATAACTACATGCTATTTAATCCAAGCACACACCAAACTTAGGTTGTACACCCAATATCGTTAAACCCCTAGATTATGTGATGTCTAACTTGACTTCCATCACCAAGGTTGTAAGACCATCTCATTTTGAATCACTCTACATTATTTAATTCCCAAGTCAAATTGACTTAAATCCTCACAACCTCCACTTTAAATAAGTGTAGTGTACAACTATTTCCCATAATAGAGGTTTCTTACCACCATATCCAAGGCAAAGTGGACCCAAAACCCACATGATACCCACTTAATGATGATATAGTTCTATTTAATTCATTAAAATCTACAAATACACTCCAATCAATGCCTTCTACACTGACAATCATGCCACTCATGGGTTGCAACCCATTTGACTCCTCAAAATTTAGTACTCCACTTACAACTTTCCTTCTTGAGCACAAGAATGTACCTCAATTCAATGAACATTGTTAACCACCCAATTTCTAAGTGCCTAACTGACCCATTAATGGCTAGACAATATCGACCCAGTTCTTCTTGGCACCACATGAATCCAAAACTCATTCCAACCCTAATTTTTCCACCATTTGTGTGACATGTTTATAAGATGCCTCAAGATGGAAACACTTAATTTTTTTCAAGTATTCTTGTTAAATGGCTCAAACCCACAATTTTTATCTTTACCAATTTCCATTACACCCTACCATGCATGCCTAAGAATAAAAAATAGTCAGGTGGGGGTACCTATTTAAATAAAGGGAATTGCATTGGATCTCTCTTCACTCTAACAAAGCTCAAAATTAATAAAGAACATTGAAAATATTTAGCAATAATTCAACACTACTTGAAACCCCTCTATCACTTTCAAAGATTTCCAGACAATTTTCTAAGGGAGATGGAAGATTTGGATAACTCTACGATTAGAGAAATTGTACCAAGAATAGGTGCACTCCATTTAGAGGTTAAAAAGAGTGCATATACTATTTCTATCTATTCAATAACCATGAGTGATAAAAAAATCCATTAATGGAGAGGTAATGTGCATTAACCAAGCTTGTAATCAATCCTTAAGAGGGTAGTGTTGTGAATGAACCCAAGAAGTTGTGCACATCACTCAAGGATGAAGAGAACCTATACCTACAAGCTAAAATGGCTCCATGAAGCTTCAAACCTACACTTAATTAGCCAAAGAGAAAAAAAGTAGTTGCATGAAAAATGGAAAGGCCCTTAAGTCAACTTTTTATCCTCTATGAAGTAAAAACATTGGTGGGAAAATGGAAAACCATATTTGTTGGCGTTAAATTGGTTTTATCCATCTCTTGTAGAAAATCATGCTTATAAGCTGCTAATAAATTAAAATTGAATGCTTGATTTCTTAATTCAAAGCTTCTTTGGGAAATTACATTCACATGAATCCTATAAGGATTAAATGGCCTCGTGATTTTAATACTACAAATGGAAATACAAAAAATCATAAATGAATACCTACCTACATCACAACAATATTCATACCGTATTAGAGTACATTGTTTTTCCAAACTAGCATAAAAAATGATACAAGTGGATATTGGTGGCCACCCACCTGTTCCACTAACTAAGAATGGTTCCACATCTTGGTATTTTTTCTACATTTTTTCGGGTCCCAAGCTTCAAGGGTCATTTTGAGGCCCTAAACGATGTTTTTTTGGAACATCATCACCCTCTATTTAAATAAAAGGAAGATATTGGGTCACTCGGAATGGGTACTTCTCAGATAGACCTTTTTGATGGGCTATCGAGCGCCCTAACCAAGGATCGCATGCAAAAGTTTCTCCCTTGAGAAGTTGACATATGAACTAACCACATTGGGGACCACAAACCTTTTGGCGTTTCATCTTCTGGGGTTAGGGTTTTCAATGTTTATTGTTTTCTCATTGATGCTTTCTGTTAAAAGGCCTTTTCGTCCTCTTTGTAATCATCTTCTTGCGAATGAGCATAGAAAACATATCTCTTTCTTCAGGGATAAGAAACAACCATTCTAGATAGTTTGTGTGCTTTGAATTTTAGAGTCTTATGTATTCCATTCATTAATATAATCTATGTTTAACTATATTATTGTGTTTATTGTAATATTTCTATGTGTTTCCTTTGATATATTTTCCTTCATATCATCCTCTACCTAGTCTGGATCAGTGGTATTATAGTAATATTCTCTTTGTTTTTTCTCTGTGCATGTCCTTGACTAGGTTAGGCTATTGGGAGTTGGGTCTTAAACTGGTTCATATTGGGGAAAAACACTCCTTCCAACCCAAGTAGCCTCTCATGGAAGAAGTAAATATAGATGACAGAGCAAGATATCCTATCAAATTGTTGCTCCAAGAATCCCTTGTGCAACAGAGGAACGAGATGATGAATAATTTTTCTAAATTCCTTTGATGGTTTCAAATAAAAATACAGGAACCTTCAACCAACATTAACATTGGAGGTGTGACACCCTTCAAGGTACAGGTTAACTTTGACATTCCTTTATTTTAAGGCTACATAGACGTCGACGATTTGAAAAAATGGTTAAGTCTACTAGAGGGTTATTTATCTATCCTAAATTTTTCCAATAATGAAAAAATCACCTTTGCGCTCCTTAAATCCCTTCCCCTTGTAATATATTGGTTGGAAACTTACTTTGTGCAACATTTCGCATATGAGTCTACAATATTTGGGCCCAAACCCACTTGGGATGATTTTTTGATTCCCTCAAGGAGAAATATTTCACTGTTGGAAACTACATTGACCGGTACACATGATGAACAACTCTCTGTCAAGAGAGGGACTAGATGGTGTCGGAGTACACCAACATCTTCCATACCTTGTGCAAAAATTTGGATATTAAATAATCCAAGTTACACCTGGTTATGAAGTACCACAGTGGCCTATATAGGTACATATAAGAAGATATGGAGTTCTTATACATCCCCTCACTAGGATCCTCTTACTGATATGTTGTTAATATCGAGAAAAAGTTCAAGAAAATGAATAAGAGGGATTTTAGTTCTATAAACACAATGCAAAAAAATCACAATAAAGGTGGTCCTAACTCCCAAAATAAAGGATAGAGAAAGAATGGGCAGCCCCAAGAAAACTAGTCCAAGCCACAAGCAAAGAAAGGTAACGAGAAGTTGAAGGACACAAAAAAGTGGTACGAGTTCCAAAAAATACCTTGTCACAACACTAATGAATGTCGCTCCAAACAATCATTGTTGGCTGAGGTGAAATCCTCGGGATTAGATGTTAGCTTAGACTTTGATTCAAAAATAGATAAGGGAAAAAGGATCACTGACATGGAACCCAATGTCATCATCACTGCCACAATGGTCCATCCAAAGGAACCAGAGGATCCTGAATAAGTGGAGCACCTATTCCACTCATAGATATGGGTGAAGGGGATCCCACTCCATTTCACGATTGAAAATGGTGGAAAGAAGAATCTAATATCAATAAACGTTTTTAAGAGGTTGAACCTAACAACGATGCCAGACCCTCAACCAACAATGTCGTATGCATTACAACATCAAGCACTTAAAATATGAGGTATTGAGTGATATTTCCCCACTTAAATTTTGTGATTTTCTTTTATGACAACCATATATGTGGAAGCGTCATGATATTTAAAAATCTAGACCATGTAGTAGTGTCACTATGACTTTGGGAGATCAACTCTACAAGGTACTAGAGGCGGTCCCAACTACTATGGTCTCTTTTATCTCTTCAAAGTAGTGCAAAAAGGTGATCTCTCACGCAAGGATATTTATCCTCTTTATGGTTCAATCGAAAGGTAAATGGAAGATCACTTCAACTGGTAAAACCTCTACACAAGGTCCCTCTATGCAACATAAGAAAGTGGACAAGATAGTATTAGAGCACAAAGACATATTTGCTTCACTGTAATAACCCTCCTAGGTGCTGATGTGGATTTGTACTTGTTATTGCTATGTTTGTGTGTCTTCTTGGTATTGGACTCTCGTCAAACACTTTGGATGTAATGCCTTGTTACCCATGAAATGACTTCTTTTGATTGTTGGTTTATTTTAGTGTATTTTTGGGTCATGTATTATAACAAACAATTTGCATGCATGTTTATTTGAGTGATTTTTCTAAACAATTTACACGTATCCTTTCATCCAACATAGATATGGTAAATAGAAGGGAATTTTTATTTCAATAAACATGAAAATAAGTGTTAAATCTCCCATACAAATAACAAAGATTTATACCTACAATGTCATTGTAGGTTTAGTACCGATATGGGACCTTTTGTCAAACACTTGTTGACATATTGAGCTCATTGTAAACTCCCCTTTTCTAGTGTTGTTATTTTATTTATTTGTTGGTTTATGTTTTCAGTGTAATATCTCAATGGATAAAGAGGGGTTGGTGACAAATTGAATTTTCATAATGCAGACAATGTTCACAAGAATATTATAATATAAATAACCAACCTTTTTTTATCTCACCCCCACAATAACCTATTTTTGGAGAAAATTGGTTCCCCTTGTTCTAATTTTTTTTACAAGGCACTATGTTTCTACTTCATTGAAAAGGTATTGACACAGAGACATTATTCTACTTCTTATACAATCTATGATCCTATTCTATTTTGGAAATTTGTTAGTCACGGTCAAACAATGGTCCCCTCCACTACGCCAATCAACCCTCCTACCCGAGAATTCATTGGTTCATACACTTGTTGTAAGCACCTGAAATTTGTTTTCTTACCCTGCTCGATGAAATTCACTCTCGCGCCTTTTATCCTAAGTTTGGTCAAAATTATTTTTAACAGAGTCTTTCCCCTAACTCATAGCTCGAAACGCTGACTCTTATACTCCCATAACCCATGCATACATAGTTCCCTTCATGTCTGATGTAGACCTATTGACCCTTGGGCCGAGATCCGCTCACAGGATCATTCTCTATCCCCTTGAGCCGGATCGGCTCTTTCGATTCCTCGATGGAATCTCAATTTCAATCGATCCACATGTCCTTTTCGCAGCTCGCAATCCTGCAAGTTCGGGAGTCATGCCTCCTGACTCTTCCTCTCCAATCTCACAATACCCAAGATCACGAAATGGGTATAGCTCTTCTTTCATCAACGCCCTCCACCCGTGACCACTGACTAAGCTTCACGCAAGCTCCTCTCGCTACTCGACACTTTGTGAGTTCAAAGGTTGAACTCTTGTACTCTTATCTCACGAATCCCCGAGACGGGAGAAGTTAGCAGAGTGTTGGCTCCTTCCAATATATGATGTGTGTTCATCGGTCTATTTCCCGGGCCCATCGTGTGGTTCTGCCATGTGTCTCTTATGCCCAACTTTGGCACTTTGCGACTTCGCTTCCCGAAGCGCTACCTCCTTTAAATCCCGACACCCGAAGTGTCGAGATCCTGAACTCCTCGCTACCCCTTGTCGCAACTCGTGACTTTGGGAATTTCGGGACAATAGTCTTGACCTCCTATCCGCCGATATACCGAAATGCCGAAATTTTGACACATTGTCAACGCGGGTCCCACAATGGAACTTCCCACCTTTTCGGAGTTTCAGACTTTGTGACTTCATGAATCCTGATGTTATGCCCTCGGTTCTCTGACTCACGAAACCCTAAAATGGTCAACAAAGGTTTGACCTCCATGTCAACAAGTATGTCACCTGTCCACTCTGTGCTATCAGGTTCTTCTACACCTTCAAACCTCTGAATGTGCGATAGGCGTGGTGAGACTCTAATCCAACGGTCCCTATTGGCTCAGATCCTACGGTTGTCCTAGCTCCTCACTATTTCGCCACTCGCAACTTGGAGCACCCAATCTTTGGACTCTCACCTTGCAAACCTCCGAGTTCGCGAGATCCCTTGATCTCTACCACCTGTCCTCCTCTGATGGACGGTCTCGATATTCTCACGACTTTTCCACTTGCAAAGTTGAAGAACTTCTCCTTCTGACCTCCGATGTCTGAATCCCTGATTCGAGTGACCTCGCGACACGTGTCCTCCTTCTACGGACGGCTCAGATTCTTTCGTGGTTTCGCGACCTCGCCTTTCGAAACCTTGCGAATCTTGGTGTAAAGTATTTAAACCATAACTCCCCTTCTCCTCTGCATGATCCGACAGTTCTCGAAACTTCGTGAATTCTCCACGAAGAATTTCAACCATCTAATTTCTTTCTAACAACTCCTGCAAAATGAACAAGTCTGCTTTCATGAACTTGTCTGCTAGCAAAACAACGTCGATGCACCTCCTTATGACACTTCAAGGCCCTAGCCCTATTGAGCCTCTCTTTGACAACTCGAATCTTCAAGAAGACTCTTGCACGCACTCCTTGCGACAACTCTTTAATACTTCCAAGTATTGGATTCTTTGACTCTGTGCACTCTCTGTGACAATAGTCTTTCAACAGTTTCGCTCAGGTTGTAACTCTGAGACTTCATTCAGCCTACGCACTCCTTGCACGGATCCTATCCTTAACTTGCACTTTTGCAAGAATGAGAACAATGTTATCCCTCCTAAGCTTGCAGAGATGAACTCTGACTTCTGTCAACGCACACCTTGCGAACAATTTCAG
Source organism: Picea engelmannii (assembly GCA_009831015.1). Classification (NCBI taxonomy): domain Eukaryota; kingdom Viridiplantae; phylum Streptophyta; class Pinopsida; order Pinales; family Pinaceae; genus Picea; species Picea engelmannii. The sequence continues at coordinate 138,275 of ML795870.1, forward strand.
TGCACTCCTTGCAGGAAAACTCTTGCTTAGACAGAGAAACAATTGAAACTCATTCTTTACTATCCCTCTCTTCAGATTTCAGACATTTAACATGAAATCATGCATTCATGCATCAAAGAAAAAGCATAACAAAGAGTAAAGAAGCATATATCAATCAACATGTGCAACACAGAAAGCAATTGGACACCATGAGTCTGAACTAAAAATCTTTGTATTAATCCAAAACTTCTGTACATGGTTTTTTTAACTCTACATAGCTCTTTGCTTCTGCTCTCCTATGCTCTCTTGATTGATAATGTTGTTAATAATGTTACAATGATACAAGTTAGGGTGTGTATATTTGTTTTCCCTCCGGCTCCTAAAACTGTCTAATCTAAGAATTCAAAGCTACCTACTTACATTTACTATTATAAATGTCTCTTAGTACTTCAGACAAGAGCGGGGTGCTCAAGGTCTTATTACAATCTACAAGTACACTCTTTATTAATTGTTTCATTTATGTTTGGCGTATAAAACTTCGAAATATTTCAACAATTCAGCATGTGCCAAAATGCATTGGCACTTGCCCCACGCTCGCTTGTTGTTGGCGATGCTCCTGCATCATACTCCCTCGCTTGAAAATTTTCATGGGCTCCTATCCATGAGCTCTCGCATGGTCTTTCCATGCTTCTGGATCTCTTCTTCATTCTCCCAGCTGGCATCTTCAACTGGATGTCCCTTCCAATTGACCAAGTATTCAAAATATTCCCTTCTTCTGGTCCTTTTACTAACTCTTTTGTCCAATGTGCTTTCCATCTGTGGCTTCTCTGCAACTGGCATCTATTTAGTCCATTGAACCTTTAGTTGTTCATCACTTGTTCCTGCTTCCTCAGCTTTGTATGGGTACAAATCTGAGACATTGAATATCGAAGAAATTCCAATCCCATTGGGTAATTCAATCTCATAAGCATTTGCCCCAAATTTCTTCAATACCTTACATGGTCTGATCTTCTTCATCTTCAGTTTATTATATGTCCCCTTCGGGAATATTTCCTTTTTCAGATGTGCCAGAATCAAATCACCAACCTAAAATTGAAGTTGTCTCCTATGTTGATCTGCTCTGCGCTTATACTCTTGGATCGAGTTCTGCAATCGCTCCTTCACCTGGCTGTGAAGTTCCTTCATCGCTTCTGTGAAATCCTCTGCACTAGCACTCCTAGTTTCATTATGTTCTGAATCTCTCAATTCCGATACTCCTCTTGGCTGCATCCCATAAACAATTTGGAATGGACTCTGCCCTGTGATTCTATTTAATGAGTCGTTATATGCAAATTCCGCCTGTGGCAGAATATTGTCCCACTGACTGTGGTGTTCTGTCACCAAGCTCCTCAACAAGTCTCCCAAACTTTTGTTCACAACTTCTATCTGTCCATCCGTTTGAGGATGATAAGATGAACTGAATGACAAGTTCATTCCTATATTTTTCCATAAGGTTCTCCAGAAGTGTCGCACGAACTTGGTGTCTCGATCTGAAACTATGCTCCTTGGTAAGCCGTGAAGTCGAATGACTTCTTTGAAAAACAGATTCGCAATATGAGTTGCGTCACTGGTTTTCTGACACAGTATGAAGTGTGCCATCTTAGAAAATTTTTCTACTACTACAAAGATCAAGTCAAACCCTCTTTGTGTTCTCGACAGCCCCAATATGAAGTCCATTCTTACTGCATCCCATGGCCTGTCAGGTATGGGTAACGGTTGATAAAATCCTGCATTCTGCCTCTTCCATTTTGAATGCTAACAAATTATACATCTGTACACGAATCTTTTGATGTCTGCTCTCATTCCTAGCCAAAAATATGACTCATTTAATTTTGAGAATGTCTTGTCATGACCGAAATGCCCGACCAATCCTCCACTATGTTTCTCCTTCAACAAATTCTCCCTTGTGGAGCATTTTGGAATACAAAGTTGATTACCCTTAAACAATAATCCTTCTGAGATCATGTATTATGTCCATTGACTTCTGTCTCTAAGAATTGGATTCTTAGCTACTTCATACACCTCTTTAAAATCTGGATCATCTCTGTACATGTCCCCGAGATCATCAAAACCCAGTGTTTTGACTCTGAACTCCTACAACAACAAATATTTCCTGCTCAAAGCATCAACAACTTTGTTAGCAGTTCCAGAAATATGATTAGTTACAAAAGTAAAGTTCTACATGTATTCAACCCATTTAACATGTCTTTGATTCAAATTCTCTTGTTGAGTCACAAATTGCAAAGCATGATTGTCACTGTATAAGACAAACTCCTTCGGGATTAATTAATGTCTCCATTTCTTCAATGCCTAAATAATAGCATAGAACTCCTTGTCATATGTGGAGTATTTCACTTTCGCTTCATTCAGCTTCTCGCTGAAGTATGCTATCGGCCTGTCTTCTTGGCTCAAGACTTCCCCTATTGCAAATCCACTTGCATCACATTTTACTTGAAATGTCTTTTTGAAATCCGGCAACACCAAAATTGGTTGTTCCGTGATTTTCCTTTTCAACAAATTGAAGCTTTTCTTCGCTTCTTTTGTCCAGTGAAAAGACTTGTGTCTCTTCTTCACTGTATCCATCATTGGTGCACTAATTCCACTGAAATTCCTGATGAACTTCTGGTAGAAACTAGCCAATCAATGAAAATTTCTCACCTCAAATATACTCTTCGATGATGGCCAATTCTTAATTACCTCCACCTTAACTGGATCCATCCTCAACTTATCTGCATAAATAACAAACCCCAAATAAATGAGCTATGTCTTCATGAATGAATATTTCTTCATATTTATCAACAACTTCTCTTGTTGTAGCCTCTGCATCACTGTAGCCAAATGTTTCAGATGCTCTGCCTCTGTTTTACTGAAAATCAATATTTCATCAAGAGACACAATGACAAATTTTTCGATGAAATCCTTCAGGACTTCGTTCATCAATCTCATGAAGGTACTTGGCGTGTTCGTTAAGCCAAATGGAATAACAATCCATTCATACAACCCTTCATTAGTCTTGAAGGTTGTCTTCCATTCATCACCTTCTCTCATACGAATCTGGTGATATCCACTTTTCAAATCAATATTTGAAAAAAAATTGGCTCCACTCAAGCAATCCATCAAATCATCCATCCTTGGCAATGGAAATCTATACCTGATGGTTATCTTGTTGATCACTCTCGAGTCAGTACACATCCTCCAACCTCTATCTTTCTTCGGACTGAGCAATGTCAAAACAACACACAAACTCAAGATTTCTCTAAACAACCCTTTGTCCATTAAATCCTGGACCTGTCTTTTGACTTCTTCATTCTCCTGCGGCATCAATCTGTATGCTTCTTTTTTTGGTAAACTAGCTCCAGGTATGAGATCAATATGATGACTCACACTTCTGATCGGTGGCAACAAACAAGGTAGTTTGTCCACTACTATGTTAGAAAACTCTTCCAACAGTTTCTGAACCTCTTCTAGTAAATCATCTACCCTTGTACTGGTTAAAACAATTTTAGGCTTCCTGACCACAATGAATTGTGGTTCCTCCTTCTTCTTAACCTCTGTAAGAATTTCCTTCCCACTCATGAGAAGTACAACGTTCCTTACTTTAGGTTTTACTTCCTGATCCTTAATCGACAACAACATGTGAGTTCTCTGATTATTCTCTAGGGTGTATGTGTTCTTTCTCCCATCATGAATCACATTCCTGTCATATTTCCAGGGTCTACCCAGCAATAGATGACAAACAGCCATGGGAATGACATCACACAATATTTTATCATTATATCCTCCTATCTTAAATTCAACTAAACATTGTTTAGTGACATTTACCTGATGTCCTTTTTGTAGCCATGAAACTCTGTATGGGCTCGGATATTCAATAGTCTACAACTCCATATTTTCTACCATCTCTGTAGAAATGAGATTATCTGTGCTACCATTGTCCACAATGAATTTGCATGCCCAATATTTGGTCTTGCAAGCGGTCTGAAAAAGTCTGTTCCTTTGGACCAAACTCTCCACCTCCTTCTCTGGTGTTAAGAGAACTTTTCGCATCATCAATGATCTTCCGCCTTCAACATCCTCTGCCTCAACATTTTGCCTTTGTGCTTCGGCAATGTGAGTTTCACCACCTTCTTTATTTTTTTCTGGACACTCATAAGATTTATGTCTGACCTTTCCACATGTGAAGCATTTCACCACTCCACCTCTTCCTCTTCCTCTATCTCTGGTATGAGGAAAAAAGTTTCCATCAGCATACTGACCTCTCTGTTCGGTATGTTGCCCTCTCTGTGAGCTTCCACCTCTCTCAGTTTGAGTTTGAGGTTTCTTCCACTCTTCCTTGGGTTTTTGATTTCTATCCTGGGAAACTGATTTTCCTCTGGGCTGACCTCTGCCTCGACCTCTTTGACCTTGTTTTCGGCTCAAATTCTCTTCATCTTTTAGAGCCATCTGATAAGCATCTTCCACCGTTCGGATGGTCATCATGCTCATCTCATCCTGAATGTCATATCTCAGAACATTCATGTACCTGAAAACCTTTTCATCATCACTTTCACAATGACCTGCCCTGATGTTCAGCCTGTAGAATTCTTCAGTATATTCCTTCACTGACATCAACTTCTGTCTCAAATTTTTCATTCTATGAAACAGAGTAATTTGGTAATCCCTGGGAATGAATTTTCCCTTCATCTTCGCTATCATCCTATCCCAACTCTTGATCTTATGCTTTCCTTTGCAGTGTTTGTCATCTTGTATCTCATCCCACCACAATGCTGCATGTCCTTTCAATCTTGTGATAGCATGTTTGACCTTTTTTTCCTCCTCGACATCTTCATAGTCAAAATATGTGTCCAGAGCTCTAATCCAATCTAGAAGCTCTTCAACATCTAGATCTCCTTCATATACTGGAATATCCATTTTTACTCTAGCACCCATTCTTTCAACAACCCTAATCAGACATTTAATTGTTGCATATTCTGTTGTGACTTCTTCTCCTTCATGTCTATCTTCATTTTCACTTTCAGAATCATTGAGATCCCCAGCACCAGCTCTCCGCCTCTGTTTTATTTCCATGTCCACGACTTTGGTGCGTAGATCATGTATATCTCTTTCCATGGTTGGATTTGGCACCTACCTACCTATTTCTCTTGACGTCTCCCTATCCTTTGGTGGATCGGGTGTTTGTCTGTCTCTTCTTCTCAGCGGCATGGCTGAGATTTTATTTCTTGCTTTCCCTGTCTGAAGTATACAAATAGAGTCAAGGTCTGATACCAAACTGACACAGACCTATCAGCCCTCGGGCTGAGATCCACTTATAGGATCGTTCTCTATCCCCTTGAGCTAGATCGGCTCTTTTGATTCCTCATTGGAATCTCAATTTCAATCGATCCACAGGTCCTTTTCGCAGCTTGCAATCTTGCGAGTTCGCGAGTCGTGCCTCCCGACTCTTCCTCTCCAATCTCGCAATACCCGATATCGCGAAATGGTTATAGATCTTCTTTCACCAATGCCCTCTACACATGACCACCGAATAAGCTTCACGCAAGCTCCTCTCGCTACTCGACACTTTGTGAGTTCAAAGGTTGAACTCTTGTGCTCTTATCTCGCAAATCCCCGAGATGCGAGAAGTCAGTGGAGTGTTGACTCCTTCCAATATGTGACGTGTGTCCGCCGATATATTTCCCGGGCCCACCGTGTGGTTCTGTTGTGTGTCTCTTATGCCCAACTTCTGCACTTCACAACTTCACTTCCTGAAGCGCTACCTCCTTTGTATCCCGACACCTGAAGTGCTAATATCCTGAACTCCTCGCTACCCCTTGTCGCAACTCGTGACTTCAGGACTTTCAGGACAATAGTCTCGACCTCCTATCCACCAATATGCCGAAATGTTGAAATTGCGACACGTCGTTAACACGAGTCCCACAATGGAACTTCCCACCTTTTCGAAGTTTTGGACTTCGCGACTTCGCGAATCCTGATGCTATGCCCTCGATTCTCTGACTCACGAAACCCTAAAATGGTCAACAAAGGTTTGACCTCCATGTCAACAAGAATGCCACCTGTCCACTTTGTGCTGTCAGGCTCTTCTGCACCTTCAAATCTCGAAATGCACGATAGGCACAGTGAGGCTTTGAACCAATGGTCCCTTTTGGATCAGATCCTACGGTTGTCCTAGCTCCTCACAATTTTTACACTCAAAACTTGGAGAACCCAATCTTTGGACTCTCACCTTGCGAACCTCTGAGTTCACGAGATCCCTTGATCTCTGCAACCTTTCCTCCTCCGATGGACAGTCCCAATATTCTCGTGACTTCGCCACCTGCGAAGTTGAAGAACTTCTCTTTCTGACCTCCGATCTCCAAATCCTCGATTCGGGTGACCTTGCGACACATGTCCTCCTTCTATAGACGGCTTAGATTCTTTCACGGTTTCATGAACTCTCCTTTCGCAACCTCGCCTTTCGCAACCTCGTGAATCTTGGTGTAAAGGTTTTAAACCATAACTCCCCTTATCCTCTGCACGATTCGATAGTTCTCAGAACTTCACGAATTCTCCATGGATAATTTCAACCATCTAATTTCTTTCTAACAACTCCTGCAAAATGAACAAGTCTGCTTTCACGAACTTGTCCACCAGCAAAACAACATCGCTACACCTCCTTCCGACACTTCAAGGCCCTAGACCTCTTAAGATTCTCTTTGAAAACTCGAGTCTTCAAGAAGACTCCTACACGCACTCCTTGCGGTAACTCTTCAATACTTCCAAGTATTGGATTCTTCGACTCTGTGCACTCTCTACAACAACAGTTTCGCTCAGGTTGTAACTATGAGCCTTCACTCGGCCTGCGCACTCCTTGCATGGCTCCTGTGCTTAACTTGCACTTCTGCGAGAATGAGAACGATGTTATCCCTCCTGAGATTGCAGAGACGAACTCTGACTTCTGTCAATGCACACCTTGCGGTCAATTTCACTGCACTCGTTGCAGGAAAACTCTTGCTTAGACAGAGAAACAATTGAAACTCATTATTTACTCTCCCTCTCTTCAGATTTCAAACATTTAACATGAAATCATACATTCACGCATCAAAGAAAATGCATAACAAAGAGAAAACAAGAATATATCAATCATCATGTGCAACACAGAAAGCAATTGGACACCATGAGTCTGAACTAAAAATCTTTGTATTAATCCATAACTTCTGTAAATGGGTTTTTTTACTCTACACAACTCTTTGCTTCTGCTCTCCTATGCTCTCTTGATTGGTAATGTTGCTAATAATGTTACAATGATACAAGTGAGGGTGTCTATATCCGTTTTCCCTCTAGCTCCTAAAACTATCTAATCTAAGAATTCAAAGCTACCTACTTACATTTACTATTATAAATGCCTCTTATTCCTTCAGACGAGAGTGGGACGCTCAAGGTATGATTACAATCTACAAGTACTCTCTTTCTTAATTGTTTCATTTACGTTTGGCATATCAAACTTCAAAATATTTCAACAATTCAACATGTGCCAAAATGCGTTGGCGCTTGCCCCACGCTCGGTTGTTGTTGGCGATGCTCTTGCATCAATGTCCCACGTGAAAATCAATAGGTGGTTGGAGATAGAAACAACATGTACTAAAAACCACTAAGCTGACGTGACCCTTGTGACCATAAAATCATGGTGTGGTGTGTTAGGATTGGCCTTCACCCCTTTCTCAGATCCTTGAGTGACTCACTTTGTTTTTTTTTCCAATATCGCTCACCTCTGAGGGTATCAAGGTAATATTCTTTCGATTCCACCCTCATTGGAGTTCTAACACTCCCTAAATTTATTGGACTCTGAAATGTAAAGTTTGACATTGTCACCCAAAATATTTTAACTATACATTGTCAGCATGCAAACCCAGGAAAAGGGAATATTCCTTCGATGCCCTATCATCAGGGTATTTCTTGAACTGAATTTCGATGAGTTCCGATGTGACGACTCTGATGAGACTCACCTTTTCCAAAAAATTCATTCCTATCATGTCAACACACGAATCCAAGTGAGAGGGAATATACCTTTGATACCTTTTCGTTGGAGCACGAATCGATCCATAAATTTCCCACTCTAACACCATGACTCTGATATATGTATTTTCAAATCTAGGCCCCTCTCGACTCATATACGTATATTTGGGAGATCTTACCCCTTAAATCACAATAAAGACAAAGATTGTGGTCTGATATTGAAATGGCCTTCATCCATAGGAGATTTATTACACATTTGAGGATGATTTAATACATATTAATTGGCACTAAACCCTCCTTTAACACCTAATCATCCTCTGTAGGCTCATAAAACACTTTGCCATTTTTTTTATTATCCCAGTGATACTTTGAAACAATATTTTCAAGATTGTTTGTTGGTGTTAGGACCTATAAATGTCCCTTTTTCACTATATCTTTTGCTCATTCAACCTTATCATTTCTATGATAAATGCCTAATATCATGCTTGCTAAGACCTTTTTCCCAAGGTATGAATAATTGATCTTGCTTTTATATTCTTATTTACTTAAAACGTTTGATTGGTAGTGTTTCTCATATTTTATCCATGAATATTCAACTAATGATAAAAATGTGTAGAACAACCAAGTCTTGAAGAAAGATCATTGTTGTTACACCAGTTGTTACAGTTCTGCACCAGTTCCACATGTTGTTACATGACTACAACAACTGCGCACCATTTTTGGAAGTTGTTACACTTGCTGCAACAGATGTCCACCGATCCTGGAAGCTGGTATATCATTCAAATTAGAATCCTGAAGACCGATTCTCAAGGATATTACACGTTTTGGCTCACGCTGGTGATCAAGATCATTTATAGATTTTGTAATGATGACAAATATTTTATATCATACAAACAGCCTGAGAATCTCCGATTCTCAAGGCTGTTCTAAGTTCGTTTCAACTGAATGACTCTGTATTTAAATAATAGATATTTTGTAATCATTTGGTATTGAATATTAGTTGTGGAACAGTGAAGTGAAGTAAATAATTTTGTATCTAAACATTTTGGTGATTTAATAAATAAAGTGATTTGAGTTTCTTCAACCTACTATAGTCTTTTCGAGTGGATTCAGTGAGAAGGAAAGGGCCCACCTTCCTCACAGACTCCCCTCTATTGTGAGCTTTTAGACTAATTGCTTTGATTTGGATGATTTATCTATTTAGCATTTCTAGAATACATTTGTTGTTACAGTTCAGTCCCTTTCTATTTAATGCGCATCAGTGAGTCTCGTGAGACTTAGAATCGATTGTTGAATACTACTGGAGAATTTCTTTGAGATTTAATTCTATTTCTGCATTAGATTAAATATCTATTTGCAAGAAAAAGTAAATAGAAGTGTGAATCCCCTTTATGCAATTAAGTAGACTTCCTTTCAGCAATTTCCTTCTACAAGAGTAAAATAGAAAATTAGAAAAGATTAGATAATCTAGGATTCTTATACACTCATCAATTTCTACTTCTAGAAATTAGATTTCAATTATGCAAGTGTGATTTCAATTCTGCAACAATAGATTAGAACTCTAGTTGTGTCAGCAACTTGTGTTAGTGTTCATCTTTTCAACTCTGTTTCTTTTAGTGTTAATTTACCTTACTGCAATTGATTAGTGTTCTCTTTCATAATCTAGCATAGACTATGCACAATTATCTTGCAATAACAAAACTTCCCTGGGTTTGACAATTCATATTGAACACCTTAATTATCTATTTATTTAGACAATTAAAGTGCCCAACATTTTGGTGTCGTTGTCGGGGAAGAAAATTATAGATTCTTGTAAGCACATTAGTTTTCTATTCTTAGGAATGAGTAGTCTGCATGATTCAAAGAACAAGAGGATGTATCCCCAAAAATACTAACGCTACAGGTGCTAGAGGAGATGGTGGAAGGAATCCTGCATTGGGAAGGCCAACCTTTGTTGATGATATTATAGCCAGAGCAGATTCTTCTTCAGGATCTATCTTTCTCCCTTCAAATCCTCCAAGAAGACATATTCCTCAGTCATCAGAACCACCCCATTTTGAATCATCGTTTTAATCAGAGGATGAAGCTGAAGATCCGTCACCAACAAGTCAGCATGCAACACTGGAGAATATTGAATATCAAGGAAGTGTAGCTCGGAACAGGGAAAATATAGAAGAAGCTATTTATCAGATCAACAGACAGATAGTCACTAAAGAGGAGTGGGACACTTTCCATATCGAGTGGAGAGAAAGAGAACATATGTAAAATCAAGGAGACAATGAAGAATAGTTCCACTGTGAGAATCCACCGAACAACGAAGATTAGGGAAATGATGAAAATACTATATCTACCCTAGTATTTCCTATTTCTGATATTCCCACATGGGGGATAGTTCCTATGAAGAACATACCTCTCTCATCCCTGCCAAATTTCCATGGATTATATACTGAGGATCTAGATGAGTTTATGTTTGAATTTGGTATTCTTTGTATAAGTTATGACTACACTACCACTGTGCGAAATCTTAAATTGTTTCCAGCTACATTGAAGGACAATGCATTAATATGGTTCATGAGCCTTGGAGGAGAGAATATTTCAACATGGGGACAAATGAGGCAGCTTTTCCTGAACAAATACCAAGACTACTGCCAAACAAGGGAACGAAGAGAGGAACTATTCAAGATGTCTCAGAAGGAGGATGAAACCCTTGACTATTTTGTGGAGCGACTCCAGTATAATCTACAAAGGTATGGACATCTGGATGTGAGTAAGGACATTCTGAAAAATATTTTGCTAAAAGGAGTTAGAGATGATTGTTTAGATATGATAAATATGCTTGGCAAGGGAGATATATCTAAGGAATCCTATGAAGACATTGTAAATCTTTGTAAGAGATGCTCTCGAGGATCTACAAGGAAAAAGTCAGCTACCATGGATACCACTATTTCAAGGGTACAAAAATCAGCCAATGGAGGGGAAACAAGAGTAGAAATAGTTAATCTGTTAGAAGATTTCAAAACATAAATGATTAACTATTTTTCTACACAAATTGATACTCTTCATATCAAATAGAAAAAAGAAGAATCAGATCGGTCATTGTCCATTTTCTATCTGAAATGCAAAGACAAACATCCACCAAGGGAGTGCCCACTGAACAGTGTCCAGGTATGTCTGGTTTGTGAATTAGATCATGCCACTGACAAATGTCCCTCCCTACTAGGTGTAAAATTATCAATGAAGGTGACTAATGAGGAAGCGAAGGTTGCCTATCTAATAACATAGAGGATACAATGGAAGCCATGAGGTCAAGGTATAAACCCTGAATTCTCTCCTGCAACACTTAATTATTGAATAATAATCAATATGGATAGATGAATGCCCCCCCTCCTTATCAAGATCCCAATGCATGGTTACCTATGCCCAAACAACATAATCACCATGGGAAATGGAACCCATATTGGAGAGGCCCTCAACAACAACTTACTTATCAAAACCATCACCAACAGAATCCCTATCAACAATAGTTCCAACCCTAGTACCAGCAACAATAGTTGCAGTTACCTCCCAATGCCCTACAAAACAATCCTCCTTTATGACCTCAGATGCCTGTGCAACCTAACCCAAATCCAAAAAATAAGGTTGTTCATAATATCGATATACACAATGTGCCAACTATATCTATTACCCCTATGCGTTGTGATGAAATAAAATTAAGATCGGCGAGAATAGTCAAGCCAATAATTGAAGATATTCCATCTTCGGAATTAGACAAGGAATCAGGGTAAAACCCATCTATTGATACAGAGGATATTGATGAACCTATCATAGAATTAGCAGGAACCCCATTCCCTAAAAGAATGGAAATTACCAAACTGTGTAATTACTATCCTTCAATCTCTTAGGAGAATTGCAAAATATGCATGTTAACATTCCACTATTGCAAGCGATTAGGGATGTCTCTATTTATGCCAAGACTGTGAGAGACCTCTGTATCAAAAATCCTAGAAGGAAACCTAGGTACCCCCTCACAGTACATGTAGTGGGAGAATTGTCTGAACTGATGTTAGGAAAAATACCAACTATTAAATATGGCGACCCAGGAAACCCTACAGTCACTGTCAAAATTGGATAGGAATTTATTCCCCATGTGTTAGTTGATTTAGGGGAAGCAAGTAACATTATGCCAATAGAGATGAAACAATTGTTGCAACTCATAATGCAAGTCTGACCTACTCCTACTATTTTAGAATTAGCTAATCATTCTACTATCAAACTAGGAGTAATCAATGATCTAGTTATTTTAGTTGATTCATGGGAGTATCCTGTTGATTTTGTCGTATTGAAACCTAAAACCCATATGGGGGGGCACCCTCTAATTCTAGGAAGAACATGGTTAGATACAACTGATGCTTTCATTGGTTGTAGATCTAGTTCAATGACTATCTCAAATGGTTATGATACCAAGAAACTTACCCTTTATCCTCATGCTACACCCAGTGTGGAACCCGAGAATTCTTTTTGGATGGACATTGAGGATGAAAGTGCTTTGCCTGTGTTAACCATAGGAAAATCCCTAAGTTTCAAAGATGAGATAGAAGATGAGCTAATCAATAGATTTATCAGTGACCCCTCTATTGTTACACCAAACATGTATCATCGATTGAGTAGATTCTTTGATCCTACTTCCCAGGAAGGAGTGAGCCCAGATATGTTCTCTGAAACTGTTGTAAATCAAGTTAATTCATCTGTAAAAAAAGATACTAAAACAACTGAATTATTTCCTAAATTCAGTTCTAAGAGCTTCGCTATAAAAATCAAACCTGGAAAAACCTTGAACATCAATCCTGATTTATCTTCTGTTGAAACTTATCGTTTGATGAAGTTATTGATTGAACATAAAGAAGCATTTTCCTGGGATTACATGGATATGAAAAGAATTTCCTCTGAACTATGAACCCACCATATATACATTAAGGAATAATGTCGACCCATTTGCCAACCCCAAAGGAGTATGAACCCTAATATTAAAGAGATTGTTAAGGAAGAACTCTAGAAACTTCTAAATGTCGGATTCATCTGCCCTATATCAGACAGCGAGTGGGTTTCACTGTTGGTTATTGTACCTAAAAAGAATGGTAAATGGAGAGTTTGTGTGGACTATATAGACCTGAATAAGGCTACACAAAAGGACCATTTTCCTCTACCATTTATTGATCAGGTTCTAGACAACATATCTAGGAATTTTTTTTTATCTTTCCTAGATGGATTTAGTGGCAATAACCAGATAAAACTTGTTTCATAGGACCAATATAAGAACACCTTTACCAGCCCTTGGGTTACATTTTCCTAAAAGGTTCTCCCATTTGGCTTGTGTAATGCACAAACCACTTTCCAGAGAGCTGTAATTGGTATTTTCTCTGATCTGGTGAACAATTGTATGGAAATATTCATGCATGACTTTACAGATTATGGTACTGATTTCGATGAAGCTTTATCTAATATAGAAAAAAGTGCTCAAAATATGTATACAGTCTCATATTTCTTTAAGTACATAAAAGTGTCATATAATGATGAGTGAAGGTGTGGTGCTGGGACAATTCACTTCTTATGCATGAATTATGGTAGACCCATCCAAAATCCAGGTAATTTTGGACATTCCAACCCCATAAACTCAGAAAGAAGTAAGTTTTTTAGGGCATGTTGGATATTACATGAGATTCATTAAAATAAATTCCAAAATTGCCTCTCCCTTATTTTTTATATTAACAAAAGATGTTGACTTTCGTTGGAATGACAATTGTGAATTTTCTTTTGTAGATCTAAAGCAGAAATTGTCCACAACTCCCATTTTGAGAGGGCCCAATTGGGCTCTTCCATTTCACATTTCTTCAAATGCCTCAGACACTGCAATTGGTGCAGTGCTAGGACAGTGGGAGGACAAATATCCCTATGCTATCTACTATATAAGAAAGAACATGGCCCCTGCTGAGTTAAATTATACAGTTACAGAAAGAGAATTCTTGGCAGTAGTTTATGTGATCAATAAATTTAGGAATTATATCACTAGTTATCCTACTTTTATTCATACTGATCATTCAACAATTAAATATTTGATGAATAAAACTATTACGAATGCCCGAGTAACAAGATGGTTGTTATTACTACAAGAATTTGACATCACTATAGTAGATATACCAGGAAAAGAAAATGTGGTTGTTGATTTTCTCTCAAGATTGAATATAAATGATGATAATTCACCTGTAGGTGATTCCTTTCTAGATGAACATTTGTTTGCAGTATCTTCTTACTCACCTTGGTATGAAAAAATTTCTAATTATTTGGTTGCAGGGAAGCTACCTCCACATCTATCTCCTCGATAAAGAAGGAAGATTATTTAGAAGAGTGCTCGGTATAGTTGGATAGGAGGTTATATTTTCTACATAGGCCTGGATCAAGAAATCAGGAGATGTGTGAGGGATGATGAATTTTATGATCTTCTTAAATCTTTCCATGATGGCCCTTGTGGGGGTCATTTTTCTAATAAAAGGTCCGGGCATAAAATTTTGAGAATGGGCTATTTTTGGCCCACAATATTTCAAGATGAAAAGAAGTATGTCCAAGCCTGTGACAGTTTCCATTGAATGGGTCAGCCAACGCATAGGGATGAGATGTCTCTCCAGCCCCAAGTGGTTTTAGAGCCTTTTGAGAGATGGGCCATGGATCTTGTAGGGCCCATTAACCCACCTTCTAATCAAAAAGTCTATATATTGGTCTGCACAGATTACATGACCAAGGGGGTAGAGGCAAAAGCACTCATCAGGGCCTCAAAGGAAGTTGTCTTAGAATTTTTTTTTGAAGATATCTTTGTTAGGTTTGGAGTTCCTAGAGAATTAATAACTGATGGGGGGCCACCTTTAACATCACATAAGTTTGAAGCCCTACTCAATAAATATCATGTTTTTCATAAAATAGCTTCTCCATACCATCCCCAAGGTAATGGGCAAGTGGAAAGTAAAAACAAATTCATAGAAGCTATTCTTAATAATACAGTGAGGGAACATCATAGGGATTGGTCTGACAGATTGCATGAAGCTCTATGGGCTTATCGAACCACTTGGAGGAACACAACCGATTTTTCTCCTTATGAACTGGTATATGGGAAGAGCCATGTTTTTCCCATTGAGTTCGAGATCAAGACCTTAAGAACTGCATCAAAAATCAATCTAGACTTGACTATGGCACATAAGACTAGACTGTAGCAGCTAAATGAGATGGATGAAAAGAGTTTGGATGCTATTCATCAAACCACAGTGATTCAACAACAAAGAACCAAGTGGCATGACCGATTCATCAAGAAGAAGTTATTCAAAAAGGGAGATTGGGGTTTTTTGTATGATTCATTCTTTAAATAATTTCAGGGTAAGCTGCATACACGATGGCTAGGACCTTACGAGGTAGACACTGTTTTTCCCAATGGGACAGTCAGGTTGATCACTATTGATGGATCCAATACATAGTTACATGCAAATGGTCATCGCTTGCGCCTGTATTAGCATCCACTTTCCAAGACAGAATTTACATCCAGATGTACAACTAATACAGGTTATCAATTTTGAAAGGAAAAGGAGCTTCCTTCTTACCCTTCTAAACCTTAGAAATTTTTTCTTTTCAATAAAACCTTGTATATAGATAAACTCTGGGAATTTTATTTTCTTTTGTTTTTGCTTCAAAAATTTTATGCTTCTTTAATAAATTCAGCCTAGAAGGGTATCATGCAGTTACTTGTGTGCAGATAGATTGATGAAAAACAAGGTAGATTACAGTGGAAGGAGCTGAAGGATTAGTTTCTGGAAGTTGAAAAACTTCCTAAGAACTAAGTGATTCTGTGTTCGGCCGGGTTACATGTTGTTACACCTCTTTCCGACAAAATCGTCACTTTACATGTTGTTACACCATTTTCCCAACTATTTTGTCTTAAATGGTGTTACACTCTTTTGGCCGATTTACATGTTGCTACACCTAATTCCACTATTCTGGCCAAAATACATGCTGATACACCTACCGTCATTATTCCTTTTCACTAATTTACATGCCACTTTACCCATTCTTTTCTTATTTCTGCCACTTTTCCATGTTGATACTCCATCAATCTTTCCCGCTCTACTATATTTCCATGCTGAAACACTGTTGTTTTGTCATTTCCGCTGTTATCTTTTCCACTCTCTCTGATAAGAAATGTCGCTTCATCATTACTTGATTCCACATCCGCATATTTCCAGCTAGTCAACCAAAGAAAGGACTCCACCTCTGCTCCACTTGTCATATCATACTTTCTCACATTCTAGAGCCATATCTCATCATTACAGCTATTCCACGTAGATCAGATGGCATTTGGATAGTGCGGTTACTCCGACAGATTGGTTCATGTGGTCAGTTATGAGGTACATGATTAATCTTACGTGTCAAAGTAATGTAGATATGGAAGCAAGCTTTAATGTTTACCTGCCGGTTGTCGTAAATTAGTTGCACCATGAGCCAATAAGATTAGTTGGGGGGAAAAGAAAATTTAAGCCGTCAAAATCCCATTTTATATGCACCTCCGCCACCTTTCGAACATGCTTATTTTCATTGAGACACTGTGTTATTTCTGTAATCCTCATTCAAACTTGTTTTTTCTATGGTTTAAGTGTTGGTCTTGTTGGTGTCAGAAGTCACTCCTGGATTGCAGCAGGAGTAAGCCTGAGGCCCATCAGTTTAAATGTCATGATTTGTTTGTAAAAGGGGATCGAATGGAAGTAAACTTAGAACAATATCGTTTTAACTCAGCAAAATGGGTTGGAATAGCTAAGACAAGTGAGGTCTTGATCTAATTTAAGCCAGTAATTTTGCATAGTGGTGAGTAAGTGGAGGGAAAAACAAAGGAAATAAAGTCTTCTCTAGACATCCAGTCTTCCAGCAGCCTTTAAAAAGGGGAAAAGTCTCAAATATGAGATCTTCTCAGATCTGAGAAACTTCAAGAAAATTAAGATGATGCAAAACTAATATAATCAAACATACATTATATAGTCATTACAACACCCGACTGGATCATCCATGCCGGATCTCTTAAGATTTAGAGGAAAAAGGGGAGGAAGATGTTGGCTTCCATTAAACAAGAAGTCTCAAATATCAATCTATAACTAAGGAACCAGAGGCCTCATCAAAGATTTACAATTCAGAGCTTAGCTCTACCATCCATCCATACAAAAATACAAAAACTGAGTATATATACTCAGAACAATTTTCCACCTTGGCAGCAGGAGGGTAGATGAGACATTAAAGTCCAAATTAGCATGTGTAGGCTCCTCTGGTTAGACGAGGACATCAGATCGGCATGGCTTCTTTAGGAAAACCTGCACACAGGACGATCTTGGGAAGACTTCCTGCCAGAACCTCCATGCCTTACATTTAAGGAGTAAGGCGAGGTTTCAACCACCTCCTCCTACCTTTATTTACCTCTAGCAGGGATCAGTATTGAGGCCAAGTTGAATTAGCACCGGGAGAACGCAGTGACACCTCCTGCAGCTAAACCTGGTGCTTTGGCCCTTTGCGCAACTCTTTCTATCACCCCAAGTAACCACAGGCTATGACCCTGTGCCTATATTCAAAGGCTCTTTTCTCATTTCACATTTCGGTGATTCCAGATGCAGTGGAGGAGAAACCCCCTGTATTTCATAGTCCCGGTAGACGAAATACTGAAACGGATAATCATTTCACAGTTTGGTGATTCCAGATGCAGTGGAGGAGCGACCCCCTGTCTTTTAAAGTCCCGGTAGCCAAAATTCCAAAACAGCTAATCATTTCGCATTTCGGCGATTCCAGATGTAGTTGAGGAGAAACCCCCTATATTTCAAAGTCTCAATAGCCGAAATGCCGAAACGGCTAATCCGCAATCAATGGTTAGATTTGATTTGATATGGACGGTCACGATGAACCTTAATGTATTTTGGGGATTCTCCCACCGGGAGTTCTCATTCCTTTGCTCTCTACCCTTGTATTTCAAAGTCTCGGTAGCTGAAATGGTGACTGGACTTAATCGCATGCCATGTATCCTTCAATATTAACTATCCTGATCCTTTCGGGGATTCTCCCACCGGGAGCTCCAAAATCCCTGAAATGTCGACTAGCTGCCACCTGTCCCCCTTCTTTAGGACCCGCCTTTCCATACGACCTTGTGCTATGACCGTAGGCCCATACCCAAAGGTTCCTTCGCATTTCACGATTTCGATGATGGAAGGGAGTCGACCCCTGTCTTTCAAAACCCCAGTAGATGAAACATCGACCATAGTTAATCATGTGCCACACATCCCTACTAGATCGAATGACCACAATCATTTTGTGACTTTGGCCCTAAGGGATGAGCCCATGTGCTAAACCTCATGAAACTCTGTGGCTCTAGTTTACCCAATGACCATTGATCTTCTCCATCGATGGATCTTCGCCACTAAAAAGCAAAAATGCCCGCCTGCTTGATTTTTAACCCGAAAATAGAGATTTTATGCATACTACGCTTGGGCGCTCATGGATGCGACCTTGGATAACTTCATTTGATGGGTCTTGAGAACCATTTCATATATTTTTCACCAAGGACCCAAATCCAGAGAGAAGCTTCCCCCTTACAAGAATATTTGATAACAGGTCTATCCTCCTTTATTCCTGTTTAGATTCTAAAAATGATGTCATGGGAGGCTCATCTGTGAGATATGAATCGAAAAATATGGATGCATTACTGCTATACCCAGAGTTTTACAAAAAATTCCTATAGGCTGGATGGATTTCTTATTTTGAGAAGCTGTAGGGGTTTAATGAAGCATAGGTATTGGAGTTTAGTCAGAATCTCACAGAAGGGTATTTGATGGTGCAAGGGGCGAGGATTCCAGTGACAGAGGAAACTGTGGCTACTGTGATAGGGTTGTCGACCACAGGAACAAGGTGGTTTATTAGAAAATCACATCTTCCTGAAGCACATAAGGGTTTTCTCATGGACAATGAGAAATTTTATACCAAGGGACGAGGTGAATATGTAAGTTCCTTACCAAAACCATGGGGGAAAGTATCAAAATTTGTAAAAAGGTACATTACATGCGAAGGAAGATATCAAGTATTTTATTTTTTTGATTTTATCCTAGTGTCACATTTAAGACATCAGAAGCTAATAAACATCCCTTATTTCCTTCTTCATTCCTTGCATAATATGGATCACTTTGTCAAGAAATCAAAGAATCCCAAGAATTGTCTTTCCAATCACAGACTGATAGGGTTTTTGATTCATAAAGGAATGGGAACTCCTAATGTCCCATTACATAAAGTGGAAGAACAACCAAATACTGTGCCTATTGTTATGACCAATCTAGAACAAATAAACCCAATCCATGGACCAATTCATGAGCTTCATCCCTCAGCTGCAACAACAGTTAAATCCCCCACTGTAACTTCCTGTAAGTCGACTCAGAGAAGAAAACGAAAAACCAGAAGCAATTATAACACCACTCAGAAAATCATCGACAGAGTTGAACCAGAATAGATAAACCCTATGCCTACAGTTGTGATTGAGCTAGCAATTTAAAACCTAATTCCTGGACCAAGTCATGAGCCTTAGCCCGCGGCTGCAACAACTTTTGTTGAAGAAATCCCTCCTACTCCTAAAGATAAGAAAAGGAAAACCTATGCTTTTGTCTTTACATTACCTAGGAAGAGAACAAGGTCAACAAGGTCTACTGCAACAATAGTTACATCCCCCGCTGTAATAGCGAGTACGTCGACTTCATTTCTTGTTGAACTAGACGCACCTCAAAACACCCCTGTTGTTGTGACATAGTGTCCTGATTTTGCTGATGCTAAGACCCTGCCCAATTTTGATATCAATAATACAAACATGAGTGATCTGCCAACTGATCCTAAGGAGATACGTATACTAGGTTTTACCTTGTGCAAGGAGCTTCAAGAAACCATTTTGTCAATTAAGGCCGAATGTAAACAAATTGCAGCAGAATCATCGACTCTGCTTGATTATTCTATGCATCACTCATCGAGTGACAAAGTACAGATTATACAAGATCCCAACATTCTAGATTTTCCTCCTTGTCTGGTTGTTGAATAACGCCCTCCTTCTCCTAAAGAAAATAAAATGAACATCCTTGTTTTTATCTCTACTTTACCTAGGAGGAGAACTAGGTCAACGAGGTCTACTAAAGCAGTAGTTGGATGGAAGAATATGGAACAATAAATGCCCATTCTTCATCCATTATCCTTAGTTGATAAAGAAGTGACTATTACACAAGAACCAATCCCTTCCAACAACATGACTGTGACACAAGAACCAGCCTCTTCCTAGAACTTACCTGTTACACAAGAACCAACTGCCCAGGAAGAGACTGTCCCACAAGAACCAGTCATGCCAAATCTAGCTATTACACAAGAGCCAACTACCCAAGAAGCGACTGTTCCACAAGATTCAGTCATGCCAGAATTAACTTCCACACAAGAACCAGTTACACAAAATAGTGAGGATGTGCCACTTGCTGAGTTGTTTTCTCAAATTGAGAAGAATATAAAGGATACAAAAAATTCCAAGATTAATGCACTGATGAAGGAAATGAAAGCCTCAAAGAAGAGATAGCTTCCCTAAATAAGGAATTGCAAGTTTCTCGATAGATAAACCCAGACGAGTTGATCTTGGATATATTAGCACTAACAAGAGCTGTTATGAATCAAAATAGAGAGCACATGGCCTATGAATGTGGTAATATTTACTTTCAGACAGGGTATAAAAGAATGAAAGTACCAGTCACTGGTCGTGATGAAGAACTGGCCAATTTATCAGTCAAGAAGTAATAAGTATTACATGTAAGATAGCGTGTAGGCATCAGTGGATGGTACTCAGGTTTCATTTTCCTAGTTTTTGGATTCCTCATTCAGAGTATACATAGGGGTCAAATGTCTCAAAAGATATCATTTGGAGAATGGTAAGGAGCAGTTGATTCATACTTGCAAATGAATAATCTCATGAAAATTTTGTCTTAACAATTTTCACTAGAGGAGTCACTTCCCTGAATCAGATTCAGAGTAAGGCTTGAATGTGATTTTCATGAGGACATGCAATGTCTTCAGTTGGGAGGCATGTTAGGACCTGTAAATGTCCTTTTTCACTATATCTTTTTCTCATTCAACCTTAGCATTTCTATGATAAATGTCTAATATCATGTTTTCTATGACTTTTTCCCAAGGTATGAATCATTGATATTTTTTTTATATTCTTATTTACTTAACACGTTTGATTAGTATCGTTTCTCATATTTTATCCATGAATTTTCAACTAATGATCAAAATGTGTAGAACAACCAAGTCTTGAATAAATATCGTTGTTGTTACACTAGTTGTTATAGTTGTGCGCTAGTTCTGCATGTTGTTACATGACTACAACAACTGTGCACATTTTTTGGAAGCTGTTATACTTGCTGCAACAGAGGTCCATCGATTCTGGAAGCTGGTATATCATTCAAATATGAATCCTGAAGACCGATCCTCAAGGCTATTACACGTTTAATCTCACGCTGGTGATCAAGATCATTTACAGATTTTGTAATGATGAAAAATCATTTATATCATACGGACATCTTTAGAATATCCGATTCTCAAGGCTGTTCTGAGTTTGTTTCAACTGAATGACTCTGTCTTTAAATAATAGATCTTTTGTAATCATTGGGTACTAAATATTAGTTGTGGAACAATGAAGTGAAGTAAAGCATTTTGTATATAAACATTTTGGTGATTTAATAAAGAAAGTGATTTGAGTTTCTTCAACCTACTGTAGTCTTTTCGAGTGGATTAAGTGAGAAGGAAAGGGCCCAACTTCCTCACAGACTCCCCTCTGTTGTGATTTTTTAGACTAACTTCTTTGATTTGGCTGATTTATATGTTTAGCATTTCTAGAACACATTTGATGTTATAGTTCAATCCCTTTCTATTTAATGCGCATCAGTGAGTCTCATGAGATTTAGAATCGATTGTTGAATACTGATGGAGAATTTATTTGAGAGTTAATTCCTTTTTTGCATTAGATTAAATATCTATTTGCAAGAAAAAGTAAATAGAAGTGTGAAACCCCTTTCTGCAATTAAGTAGACTTCCTTTCATCAATTTCCTTCTGTAAGAGTAAAATGGAAAATTATAATAGAATAGATAATCCAGGATACTTATACACTCATCAATTTCTATGTCTAGAAATTAGATTTCAATTATGAAAGTGTGATTTCAATTCTGCAACAATAGATTAGAACTCCAGTTGTGTCAGTAACTTGTGTTAGTGTTCATCTTTTCAAATATGTTTCTTTTTGTGTTAATTTACTTTACTGCAATTGATTAGTGTTTTCTTTCATAATCTAACATAGACTGTGCACAATTATCTTGCAATAAAAAAACTTCTCTGGGTTTGACAATTCATATTGAACACCTTAATTATCTATTTATTTAGACAATTAAAGTGCCCAACAGCTGGTAATACGTTCTTTTTTTTCATTGACCTCTTTACAATTGTTGCATCATTTTCTCTGGCTTGATTCATGTTTTATCTTTGGTAATACAGGGCTCAGGTATCATCCTACTATGGCTAGCCATAATACTAGAAGACCTAAAGTCTTTGTCTATTTCCAGTCATCCTTTGTGTCGGAAACCTCTTCTCTCCAAATAGAGGTCTTGATAATAGACACTACCCATCACTGATCAAGACAATATCCCCAGGTACGACATGATCTAAAGGATATTCAACAATGGATATGTTCCTCCAAAAGACAAAAAACTGGAAGCATACTAGAACGAGCAAAACTACGACATTCATTTGATTGTTTCCCGGACCACACATTTTCCAACAATGAGGCATAAAAATGGTGTTTCAAATAGTTCGGCCCAAGCACTGTGACTATCATAAGAAATAATGGGAAGTGAATAAAATTCCTAAGGCTTGAAGACATCTGATCGAGGTACCACTTTCCCACTCCTACATGTCCTCTCAATGAGTCGTTCTTAAACATTTTCTCCCAGGGAAACAAAGGGCCAACTAAGTTGATGAAATATTGGTGGGTATATGAGCACAAGACACTTAAATAGAGACAAAATTTGGTCCCCATCCATAGACTCTAAGAACCATATAAAATGTTAACAGTTATGCTAAGTGGGCTATATGGCGAGGAAAAAATCACACACTTTCAAATAGATTGGATACCACTAGCACATACCATTTTCAAAACATGACAAGTGTTCAATTGGCAATACATATTGGACTTCAACATCTCTATTCACATGAAAAACATTCCAGGTATCAGAAAGTCATGCTTTTACACATCGACCTATGTGATTGATGTCGTTTGTTCCTCTGTACAATTTACTTACCTTGGATGGAACTAGGACCATAAACAACCCCATATACATGTGTATTTCACTAAGTTATGGAGCATAAATTATAGAATAAATTTTTATGACATATGTAACCTTTTCCTTTCCCCTCTGTACATTGTACTTTTTGGGTTCCCAAGGAACATGATTTCCATTGAATCTAGGACTGGGATGAAAGGGATACCAGACTATTATTTATGAAAATATTACTTATACATCAGGGTCTATGACACCAGTGGGGCCCCACACCTTTTACCCTACTTTGTCCCATATCGTCTGCTAATGAGAGAAATTGCTTACCAAACCATGGGGTTAGGGGTATCCTCACTACTTTTGAGAAGAAATAAAGAAATATGGCCTGTGTTTCCAGTCCACATAGGGAATTACACTATTTCTAATGGCCCTCATGAAAGAAAAGAACAAGACACCCTACAATATGTGTTCCTATGTATAGGAGAGCCAAAAGGCCACCATCCACATGAGTTTGCAGTCATCCACATCAAAACTATGGCTCTCACCAATTCTAACATCCATGTGGTTGATTTTGAAGAATACAGTTTTAAAGGAGTCCTTTTCTATGAAAATCACTTACAAAAGTTACCCATGATGTTGCGAGAGAAGAACTAGAAGTTGAACAAGAATAAATGAAGAGGGTAACAATTGAGTAGTTCCACAGACTTCTCCAGGAAAACATGACAATTTGAACATCAAAGAACATGAAAAGATCAGGAAGGTAGAAAAATAAGAACAAAAAAGGCTTCAATCTAAGGAAGAATGCCAAAAATGGAAAGATGAAGAAGAAATAATTAAAAGAGAAAATGATATCAAAGTGGAACATGCTTCCCTCCAAAAGAAGAAATATGAAGAGGGGGCTAGGAGATTGGTCTATGAAGCAGAGGCAAAAATATTGGCTGATGAGGCAGAGGACAAAAGACTAGATGAAGAAATCGAGGCTCAAAGGAAAGAAAAATCATTATTAAAACAACAACAATCACTAAAATTGAGAAATAATCCAAGCACCCCGTCCATGCCCAATTTGGGTATTGTGAACATACAACCACAATAATACACTCCCATCAATGCCATCCCAGGTGATTATTCTTTCTCTTTTCGGGATCTGAATTTTTAAGGGATTGTAGTGGACATCATAGAGTATTATTATGATGACATAACCAAAAGCATTGAGAAGAGATCAAACAAAATAAAGAGAGGGAAATCCACCAATTCTTGGTCATATGAAGGGAGAGTAGTATAATGGAAGGTTGGGCCTGACCTAGAAGAAAATGTTATTAAGGAAACCTCTTCTCTCCATGATTTCGCGGGGCTAAACACCTGATATGTTCTTCAAGTGACCAATGCCTTAAGCACAACCAAGATGAGGATCACAGAGCTGGAAACCAAATTGAAGAATGTGAAAGATAAGCTCACTTCAAAGTTTGAGAAAACCATGAAATTGGTTGATGCTCTCAATGTAGAATATATGAATTCTCTAAAAACAAAAATATATGAGATGAATCCTGAGTTTGAGAGAAATATGCAGACCCAACAAGACACCAATGATAGAGAGTTAGAACTATACAGGAAAAAGATAAAAATATATTTGGAGGAGAATAGGACATCAACATTCACTATAGAGGTTATCAAGGCTCAAGCATTAGAGTTAAAAGAGGAATTTGTAGCCAAGTATAAAGAACCTCAATTTTCTCAATAATTTACAGGTCTATCAAGATGATCAACTTAGACTACAAGATAAGTTAATATAAATTCAAGGGCAATATCAAGAAACAAAAGAGGCCTTTGATAAAATCCTAATTTGGCAGGAAATGCATAAATCACCCCCTACTACACTACCATTGTATTCTATTAAAGAGAAGCTCATATACCAAGTTTTCATTGACACTTGGAAATCGTTCTTGAAGAATATGAAGGTTTCCCGAAAAGAAACATCTAATGCCTGCATGGAGCTATGGAGTAGCTCAAATGATCTCATGAAGGAATTTGGAATGCAGCCAATGCTCCCCATCTATGAAGCAACATCTGCCACCGTGAGAATTGTTAAGGTAGAAGAGTTCAAGAAAATTAGCCAAATAATAATTCAAAGTTTAACTCAGTTCAAAAGAGAATCTTTAGAAGAACACTTGTTAAGACCTGCCAAACTAATCAACTCGATCCAACACTTTGTAAAAGATGAGGAGTTACATCAAGAAGTATTCTCTAAAGTTTGCAATGGAGAATTAGTAATTCAAAAATTACAATTAGGCAAACTTCAAGACATCATGAAATATTGTTCCCTCTGGGAAGAGTATGAATATCATGTGCAGGAGTAGATTAGTTCATGATGCCTCATCCATGCCTCATCCATTTTCTTTTGTAATTGTATTTTCTGATTAGGAATATGAAGAGTCACTTTGGAAAAACGGCCCTGGGCTCATAATTGAATCATGAGGATGCAAACAGTCTCTCCATATTATAAAAAAGGAGTTTTTTCCATGAATAGGGATTTTGGCTTTTGGATGTAGCTGAACAATATTTTTACTATAAGTTAATTGGAACCAGAGACATTTTGAAGATTGTGGTGCTAATATGCATGAATGAGACTTTTCTATTAATTCATGTTTATCTCCATTATATGTGAATATTGGTTTTATTAACTACTTCTAAACTATTTTCCATATGTTTACAATCACCATAATTTTTTACTCTAAGTACAACGACAATACAATCAGTTTAGTGAATCAATTATTTCTAACTCTTTGTATTGTTAAGATTTCATGTTTCTTGCTTCTATGAATGATTTCTACGCAACTAATACAAACATTTCAGAGCACTTATCTTTAATTGTCTCCTAATAAATATAGGTTATACCATAATAGAATAGAAGTGCATCCTAGGACTATAGATAATCATCTTAGTTTAGAAGTAGTTCTTTGGAATTTTAATTCATTTGAGAACCTTTGGTTCTCATATTCACTTTTCAGATAACATATTAGTTAGATTGGTAACTAGGAAAAAATATGGTTGGAAACGTTATCCCAAATGAGAGTGGGTATAATTAGGACCTACCATTGGGCATTCTCCGTCATATTCATGACAAGCCATTTGAACCCATCAATAGAAATGGTGTTAGAAGGAGGGCCATAGAGCTGAATGGCTGCAAAGAGAAATATAAACCTTCATGTTCTAATATGAAAGTTAGCACTTCCTTATCAAGTGATTCCCATCCACATTGTTCTGAGAATGATACACTTCCCTTATTGTATAATGTGAATATATCGGGTTAGTCCAGTACTCAACATATTTCCACTCATCTCGAGTCCTCATTCACTTTGCCTCAACCCCGCATACTAACCCTCCCAGAGGTAAATACCATTCTGAGGAAATCTCAGGAATGTGTGAATTGTGCCTTAGCTAGACAACTGAGAAGAGATATGGGAGAGATTCCCATTTATTATTCACTACCTCAAGTTCAATGATATCCTCATAGTGAATGTCCCTTATTTACCGATCCTTATGCGTATCAAGAAAATCTCTCTGTTGGAACCCCCATATATCAGGTACCTCAAGACACACCAGGTTTTCAAGAGACCTTCTATATTGACCTTGAACATTACATAATTGTTGGCGATTCAAGTGGTAGACCTCCCTCTCCTCCTAAATATGAACCACATACACTAAGGAATGGGTTAGAAGAAGACTCTAAGGAAGAAGAGGAACATGAAGGTGAAAGTGAAAACAACCCACTTTAGATAATCTTGTACCAACCTCCAAACATGATCATGGATAATGTTAATAAAAACCCCCCTCCATATCATCCTTGGTTTGTTCATAATGCAGTTGTTGTACCAAGAATTTTTCATGATATGCCCAGACATCCTGAGAATGTTTTACCTAAATGTGACCTTGACAGAAAATATTTGGCTGAATAACACATTAATAAATTATTACTTTTAGTAAGACTCCAAATGATTAGGCATGAAGATGAAATCTGTCAATTGTTACCACTTAAATTTGAGAACTTATCATCTACATGGTTCTTCTCTTTAGAGGAAGCATCCATATTTGACTAGAGATCATTCAAAAAAATCTTCCTTCGGAATTTTGGAGAAAATAAGACACCAACAACTCTAGTCCTAGAACTGTCAAGATTCAAAATGAATTCTAAGGAACCGGTGAATGATTATAACCAATTCTTACTTACTCTATTCAAACGTATCCCTCGATCCTCAAAACCTATTGAAGACGTTACCATCAAATTCTATACCACTGGTCTACCTATGTCCATGGAAATGTTTGTTAAGAATGCTAAAAAAGCCACCCTTGAAGAAGCCTTACAGGAATCCCTTAAAGTTGAAAAGAACATGATGAATTTAAAAGGAAATCCTAGAGCAGAATCATCCAAAGATAAAGTTAAAATTAAAGAAATTATGTCCAAACCCTGAGATGAGAAGAAGAATTATGATTCCATGGACATGGAGACTCTTCAGAGGATTGTTAAGAAACTCTCCAATGAGATAATAGATTTGAAGAATAGTGGTGGATAAGGATGTTCTATCCAAAATAAATTATTTAGGTTCCCTCCTAAGAAAGAAAAAAACACTCCACCAACTAATAAAACCAATCCTTCTCAAGAAAATGAAATTAACATTGAAGATATTGTCCAATATCTACAAACTTGGGCGATAGAGAATATGATTTAAGTGAAGGAGGATGAAGAGGATAATCAGGAACAACACGAAAAACCTCGAGAGTCCCAAGAAACCAAAGAGAAACAACTGAATTATTTCTAGGATATTTCTTATGGAAGGGAGGAAGAAGAAACATAGGAAGTACACATTTCCCAAAATGTTGTAACTACAAGAAATTCCAACAAGGGGACCTTGAATGACACCCCAAGTAATGCTAATCCTCCTACTCCTACCATGTCCAATACCAAACAAGCATATTCTTCATCCAACACCACTCCCAATCCTTCCAAACCCATACCCTCCAACCACGAAGCATATGATCAAGAACCCAAAACTAATGCTTCATTCATGCCCCTAGCCAGGTTGGAATATGATTTCCTAGAATATATTAAGAAGACGAAAGCCAACATTTCCCTATTTGAGCTTATGAATATCCCGCAAATTCAAGAAAATTTCATTAAAACTCTACAGGGTAAAACTTCCATTGGCACTAAAGAAATAAATGTTAGGGAAAAAATGGGAACAACCAAGACAAGATCTTCTAGCAGCAATACTCCATCTACGAGTCAGGTAGCCACAAATGCCTCCCTAACCGGACAGTGGTCCAGATCTACTACCCCACCATTCCTCATTACTTTTGAAATCTTTAATAGGAATTTTCATAATTGTATGGTAGACTCGAGAGCTTCATCTAATGTCATGCCTCTCAAAGTATGCGAAAAGCTTAATGTCAAACCTGAACCATCTGATATTCAAATTATTCAATTAGATAAAACTCGAGTCAAAATTATTGGGGAATTAAAAAATGTTTTGATTGGGATATCTGTTAATCCTAAAGTTCATCAAATTATTGATATAAATGTAGTAGACATACCTGACAATTATGACATGCTTTTAAGTCGGGATTGGTCTATTATGCTAAATGGTTGTTTCGTTATTGATTTTTTTCATCTGTGGCTTCCTTAAAATGGTAAAATGAATCAAATCATAATTGTCAGGGAGAGATATATGAAACACGTAGTTACTGACCTGAACGACCCAAATGAACCAATAGTGTCTAACAATTTTATTTTGGGTAATTAATCGTATGAGACATTTTTTGGGAATTACACATCTAAAACATCATCTTTTGCAGAATATAAAACACAATATGAAATCCTTCATTGCACTTAGATTGTTGAGATTATATGTACTATTTCATACCAAACTAACATTTCCTCTAGTGTACAACCTAACATAATTTCTAGGGATAGATTAGAGGTGCTCATTAACTCTTCTAACCCCAGTAACCAAAACAAAATTGAAAATTTGAAATTAGTTGTTGAAACAAAGAAAGGGGATCATGACATGTGGACAATATTTTTTATGGATCTTAATCGTTAGAAGGTGCAAGTGTTGGTTTCATATTGAAATATATGAAAGGAATGAAAACAATAATTGCATGCAGACTATAATTACAATGCACCAATAATATTTCCAAATATGAATCTTTATTACAAGGATTAAAAAAGGATGTAGATTTGAAAGATGAGAAAATTAAGGTATTTGATAATTATGAAATTTTCATAAGACAAGTAAGAAACACCATCTATTGCCTTTCAATTAATTTGAAGAATTATCAGTCAGAGGTATGGGAACTAATCAAGTCTTTTGTTTCATTTAATATTATTTTTATGCTCGACACTTTCCCTGTTGAACTTTTGTACAATCCTTCAATTCCATACAACATCACTATTTGGAGAGTCTTTGACGATGACCAACATATTATAATATTATTACACCTCAAAGATACCTTCAAATACTCTGTTATATATGATGTTTATCATGATCTAATGGTGAATTCAAACACTATTGATCAAACCCAACCAAGCATTCCATCGGGTTCAACCAACAATGTCCCCAATAATGTAGTCAAACTTGAGAAGCTTTATGATTTCCAAGATAAGTTCACGAACGAAGAAAACTGAAAAACCTGTATCTCATCAATGAAGTTTGAAGTGATAAATTTGGGAATGAGCACTACACCTCAAAATACCAACTTGGGAAAGGGTTGTTCTCCTGAAGAAAAACAATCTTACATCAAACTATTCAAGAAATATAAAGACGTATTTACATGGACATATGAAGGCCTCAAGGCATATGAAACCAAAATCATACAACATGTTATTCCAATGAAGCCTCAAACAAAAAAATTTCAACAAAATCTAAGGAAGATGCATCCCATTATTGAGCCTCGGGTCAAAGCAAAGTCGAATAATTTGTTATTTGCTAAGATTGTATTCCTAGTTAGACATACTCAATGGATATCTAACCTAGTACCAATGATGAAAAATAATGGACATATAAGGCTATGTATTGACTTCAGGAATGTGAACAGAGCCTCAGAGAAAGACAATTACCCAGTGCCCCCTATGGAGAAAATTTTGCAATGTGTGTCTGGCTATGAAATTCTCACTTTTAGATGGTTTTTCTGGCTATAATCAAGTCCTAGTTTCCCATGATGATCAACTGAAGACTTCCTTTTCGACTAAATTGGGAACATATGATTACAGGAATATTCCATTCGGTTTGATCAGCGTTGGAGAATATTTCCAAAGAGAAATGGACATTTCCTTCAGAGGACTACTTGGAGAGTGTGTTTTATTATATATAGATGATTTCATTATCTTCTCTATGGATAAAAAATACAATCTATCCTATTTGAGGAAAGTATTCAATAGTTGCATAAGATATGGTATTTCTCCCAATCCTAAAAAATCATCTTTTGCAATTGATGAGGGAAAACTATTAGGGTTCATATTTTCTAAGCATGGTATGAGAATTTAACTTGAAAGAACTAAAACTATTTCCAAGATTTCTCCCCCTCATAACCAAAAATATATGGATTCCTTCCTGGGGAGAATACATTTTGTGAGAAGATTCATCCCTAGATTTGTCGAAACAGTAAAACCCATGTAAGACATGATAAAAAAATAATGCAGAATTCAAATGGGAATATAAAGAAAATAAATATTTTGATAATATAAAAGAAGACATAGCTCTAGTTCCTACTTTACTAAGTCCTAACTTCAGTCGAGAGTTTATTCTCTACACATTTTCTTCTGATATCGCATTTGTAGTTGTTCTAACACAAAAGAACCATGAATAGGGATGAATTCCCTATGGATTTTATGAGTTCTTGTTTACATGGAGAATAATTAAACTACCCAGAAGTGGACAAGAAATCCTATGTTGTATTCAAAGCTATAAAACATTTCAGGTCATTCTTGCTCGGATCAAAGACAAAGGTTATTGTCCCTTATCCCACTATCAGGAATCTCTTGGTACAAAAGGACCTGGAAGAAAAAAGAACTAATTAGGTAACAACCTTATATGAATATGACCTGGATATTAGTCCTACAAAAATTTTCAAATGACAAGGATTATGTAAATGGGTTTCTGAATCAATAAGTGATGACGTACAAGAAGATGCATTGTATCAGGATCAAGAACTTTTTGAAAAATAAGTTTGTTACATCCCTATTAAATCTAACAATTGGTATTATGAAATTAAATATTATTTAACCCATGGGTCATCCCTATATTATTTAGATCCCAATAAGAAGAGAGCCCTTAGACTCAAATCAACTCAATATCAACTCATCCAAATAATGTTATGCAAAAACATTATGGTGTTTTTCTAAGATGTATTGAGAAAAGGGATGTTGAAAAGGTATTATCTAAACTTCATGATGGACCAATTTGTGGACATTATGGTGAAGACACCAATTCTCACAAAATCCTCATATTTGGCTATTACTGGCCCACTTTGTTCAAATATTCTTGGGCATATGCAAGGAAATTCCAGGACTGCCAGAACTCAGTTGGGAGAGGAAAGAAAGTTGCATTCCCCCTACAAACTATAATTAGTGAATGATTGTTTAAACAATGGGGTCTGGACATGATTGGGGAAATCAATCCCAACTCTTCTCAACTACATAATTGCATCTTAACAACTACGAACTATTTCACCAGATGGAGCGAAGTAATTCCCTTGAAGACCATCAACAAAAACCAAGTGATGGCATTCCTTGAATCTCATACTATCACTAGGTTTGGATTCCCTTAATCATTAGTTTTTGATAATGCTAAATATTTTTCTTCTCTGAAATTAACTGAATATGGTCTTGAATGGAACATTAAAGTCAAGTATGCATAAAATTACTATCCATAGGGGAATGGGCTGGCTGAGTCAACTAATAAAAACCTCATTAAAATTCTCAAGAAAATTGTTAATGATCATCAAAGGAATTGGCATCTATCCCTACAAAAATCTCTTTGGGATGACAGAGTAACTCCCAAGTTGTCAGTTGTTAATTCTCCCTTCTTTCTATTCTATGTACAAGAAGCCACTTTTCCTACCCATACTTTCCTACCCTCCTTACAACTTTCTAAATCTATCCAAGACTAGGCTTTCCCAGTAATGCAAGAAATATTGGATATGTTGTTAAAACTTGAAGAAGAAAGGGAAAAATTCAAGATGAACTTAATACACCATCAAGAAATAATAAAAAATTGGTTTGGCAAGTCAGATGTGGGAAACACATATTTCCAAGAGGGAGATCTTATTCTCAAATGGGGAAAATCTAATGAATTGAAAGAAACACACAGAAAATTTCAGAAGTTATGGTTAGGACCTTATATGATTCACCAAAAAATAAGGCATGGAACTTTCAGACGTAAAACATTGGAGGGAGATGAGGAGGAGCTCCTTGTTAATGGCCAAATTCTCAAAATATACTTCTCATGA
Organism: Picea engelmannii; assembly: GCA_009831015.1. Lineage (NCBI taxonomy): Eukaryota > Viridiplantae > Streptophyta > Pinopsida > Pinales > Pinaceae > Picea > Picea engelmannii. The sequence goes on from ML795870.1 coordinate 171,188, forward strand.
TCACCTATGGTGATATATCTTTGTACATAGTATATTTTATGGATTTCCCTTTACTTTTTCTATAATTCTTTACCTCATCCAACCTTCTTATTTCTTCCTTCTTTATTTTCCTTTGTTTGAACTTTCCTTTTGTCTTTGTCTGTCTAGAATAAATTTCTATTAACCATTCCAGACCAATCTTCCTTTTCCCTGTAAATGCCTTTTCATATTGAAGTAATCAAATTACCTTATGATCAGTGCTTATATGGATGACTGATGGTCATACTGAAAAGAGGAACAAGTTCACCTATGTCAACAAAAAGCTTCAAACCTATAAAATCAATGTCTTTAGGTAGTTCACAATAGTTATCATCAATCCTATTACCACTTTCATGGCATGCCTATGTTTCACTCAAATAGAGAAATGTCCTTAATTTAGGTGTATCTTTCATAATTCCATTGATACTCCCTTGAATATCCCTAAATATAAATGAATCTATGATCCATGTTAATGGACCCACGAGGATAAATAACTGACTAAGACTAGCATATGAAAGTAACTCTCATATCACCCCTCTTCCTATTCACCCATATTGCAAAAGAAATACATAAATTACATATCTAAAATGTGAATGAAAAAAAGATAAATCACCAGGAAGTTGAAAGAACTATTAACAGTGTGGGAAATACAGGTAAAATCGTCGGGGCTATGGACGCTCATTGTAAGTGGGGCCATGTTTTAATGATACCAAGGAAACTGCATCGGGGCTATGGAAGCTCGCTTGATGCCATGAAATGTTTGGAAAGACAGATGAGGAAAACAATTCATTCTATAAATGGTCAAGAAGCACTCCTATGTGGTGTCCATTCCTATGTAATCCATGTAGATGTAAAGAAAAAAAAACAAGATCCAATTAATTTAATGAGAATTATGTTGAAGGTCACTTGTAACAGGTCACTTTTCTGCCTTTCTCTCAGGCTAGATGATGTGGTGTCCATAGTATATGCACCGTTAAAAGATTTTTTACAGATAAAACTGTACATTGATTTGTTTGAAGTCATTTTATTTTTAGATTAGAGATAACTGGTTCTTCCCAGTAAGTCACCATTTTTTGTGGCTCACCCACACAACAACCCATTTTTGGAGAAAATGGGTCCCCCCTATTCTAAATTTTTTTACAAGGAACTACGTTTCTACTTCATTGAAAATGTATTGGCACAAAGACGTTAGTCTACCACTTAGACATTCTACGATCCTGTTCTCTTTTGGAAAAACATTAGGCACAGTCAAACAATGGTCCCCTCTACTACACCAATCAACCCTCCTGCCCGAGAATCCATCGGTTAATACACTTGTTGTAAGCACCCGAACTTTGTTTGATTACCCTGCTCGGTGAACTTCACTCTCGCACCTTTTAGCCTAAGTCTATTCAGAATCATCTTTGTCGGGGTATTTCCCCTCACTCATAGCTTGAAACTCTGACTTCTATATTATGATAACCTGGGCATACATATTTGCCTTCATGTCCCATGCAAAAATCATTAGGTGGTTGGAGAAATAACCAATCTGTACTAAAAACCACTAAGTCGACGTGACCTTTGTGACCATAATCTCATGGCATGGTGTATTAGGATTGGCCTTCAACCCTTTTTTGTATCCTTGAGTGATTTAATTTGTCTTTATTTTCAATATCTCTCACCTTCCAGGGTATCTAAGGAATATTCTTTCAATACCACCCCTGTCGGATTTCTAACACCCCCTCAATCTATTGGACTTTGTAACATAAAATTAGTCATTGTCACCCGATACCTTTTAACTATCCACTGTCGGAACACAAACCAAGGAAAAGGGAATATCCCTTCAATTACCTTTCATTGAGGCATTTCCTAAACTATATGCCGATGAGTTTCGATGTGATGACTTCGACGGGACCCACCTTTTCCCAAAACTTCATTCCTCTCATGTCGGCACACAAATCCAAGTGAGAGGGAATATACCTTCGATACCTTTCCATCGAAGAAAAAATTGATCCATAAATTTCCCACTCTAACACCATGACTCTGATAGATGAATTTTAAAATCTAGGCCCCTCTCGACTCTAATACATAGATTTGGGCGATCTTCCCCGTTAATGACAAAGATTGTGGTATGATATTGAAATAACCTTCATACATAGGTGATTTATTACACATTTAGGGATGATTTAATACATATTAATTGGCACTAAAACCTCCTTTCACAGCCTAGCTTCCTTTGTAAGTTGTTAAAATACTCTACCTTTTATTATTATCCCAATGATATTCTGAAACCCTCTTTTCAGGCTTGTTTGCAGGTAATACGTTCATTTTTTGGGTTGATATCTTTACAATTGTTGCATCATTTTATTTGGATTGATTCATGTTTTATATTTTCTAATACATGTCTCAGGTAACATCCTACTATGGCTAGCCAAAATACCAGAAGACCTAAAGGCTTTGTTTATTTCCAGCCAGCCTCTGCATCAGAAACGTCTTCTTGCCAAAACAAGGTCTGGGTAACAGGAACTACCCATCACACCAGTGAATACCATAGTCCCAGGTACAACGATATCCACAGGATATTCAACACTAGATATTTTCCTCCAGAAGACGAAAACATGGAAGAATACTAGAACATCCAAAAATGTGGAATTCATCTAACTGTTTCCCGACCAATCCTTTTTCCCTACAATGAGGCAACAAAATGGTGTTTCAAACAGTTTGACCCAAGCACAACGACTATCATAATAAATAAGGTAAATTGAATATCATCCTTAAGGCCTAAAGACATCGAATCAAGGTGTCACTTACCCACTCCTACATGTTCTCTCAATGAGCCATTCTTAAAAGGTTTCACCCAGGGAAAGAAAGGGCCAGCTAATTTGATGAAACATTTGTGGGTAGATGAGGACAAGACACTTAAACATGGACAAAATATGTTCCCCACCCAGAGATTCAAATAACCATACAAAATGTTGACCACTATGCTAAGTTGGTTGTATGGTGAGGAGAAAATAACACACTTTTAAAATTATTGGCTACCACTGGCACATACCATTGTCAAAATAGGACAAGTGTTCAATTGGGTATACATATTGGATTTCAACATATTTCTTCACACGAAAAACATTACAGGTATGAGAAAGACATGTTTTTACACATTGACCTACCTGATTGATGCCATTTATTCCTATATACAATTTACTGATCTCGGATGGAACTGGGACCATAACCAACCCCCTATACATGTGTATTTCTTTGAGTTATGGAGCATAAATTACATAAGACATTTTTATGACATTTGTAACATTTTCCTTTCCTCTTTGTACACTGTAGTTTTTGGGTTCCCAAGGCACAAGATTTCCATTGAAGATAGGACTATGATGAGAGGGATAATACATTGGTATTTATGCAAATATTACTTTTACATCAGGGTATATGGCACTAATGGGGCCCCACACCCTTTACCCTACGTTTTCCCAGATCATCTATTGATGAGATAAATTTATTACTAGACCATGGGGACAAGGGTATCCTCATTGCTTCTAAGCAGTATAAAAAAGCTCTCGCATGTGTTTCTAGTCGAAATAGGGAATTACAGTATTTCTAATGGCCCCCATGCAAGAAAAGAGGAAGATTCCCTACAATATGTGTGCCTATGTATAGGAGAGAAAAAATTCCATGATCCACATGATTTTATAGTCAACCACATCAGATATGTGGGTCTCATCCATTCTAACACCCATGTGGTTTATTTGAAGAAGACAAGTTTAAAGGAATCATTTTCTATGAAGAATCCTTACAACATTTACCCAATGATGTTGTTATATACAAACTCTAAGATGAACACAAAGAAATGAAGTGGGTAATAATTGAGAAGTTCAAGATACTTCTCTAGGAAGGACATGACAACTTGAACATCAAAGAACAATAAAAGATCAGGAAAGAAGAAAAAATAGAACAAAAAAGGATTCAAGATGAGGAAGAATACCAAAAAAGGAAATACATAGAAGAAATAATTAAGAGATAAAATGAGCTCAAAGTGGAACAGGATTCCATACAAAATAAGAAATATTAAGAGGGGGCTATGAGATTGGATGATGAAGCAAAGGCCAAAAGACTAACTGATAAGGTAGAGGCCAAATGACTAGCTGATGAAACCAAGGCTCAAAGGAAAGAAAAAACATTGTTGAAAGAACAACAATTGTTAAAATTGAGCAAGACTCCAAGCACCCCGTCCATGCCCAATTTGGGTATTGTGAACATACCACCACAAGACTACACTCCCATCAATTCCATCCCAAGTGATTCTTCTTTCTCTTCTTAGTATGTGAATTTTGAATGGGTTGTAGTGGCCATCGAAGATTATTATTACGATAAAAGAACTAAAAGAATTGAGAAGAGATCAAACAAAAGAAAGAGAGGGGAATCCACCAATTCTAGGTCATCTGTAGGCATAGTAGTACAATGAAAGGTTGGGCCTGACCCACAAGAGAATGTTGTTTATAGAGCCTCTTCTCTCCATGATTTCGCGGGGTTGAACACCTCATTTTTTATTGAAGTGACTAGAACATCAAGCATGACCAAGAAAAATATCACATAGATCGAAACCGAATTGAAGAATGTGAAAGACAATGTCACTTCAGAGTTCAAGATAACCACGCACGTGGTTGATTCTCTCAATACAGAACATTTGAACAAAGATATGAAAACACAAAGAGATGAAATGAATGTTGAGTTCGAGAGAAGGATGGAGACCCAAAGGGACACCCATGATAGAGAGTTGGAACTGGAAAGGAAAAATATAAAAATAACTTTGGAGGAGAAAGGGACATCAACACTCATAGTAGAGGTTATCAAGGCCCAAGAATTAGAGTTAAGTGAGGAATTTGCAGTTGAGTAGAAAGAATTCCTCAATATTCTCAATAATTTATAGGACAATTGAGATGATCAAATCAGACTACAAGATAAGTTAACATAAATTCAAGGGTGATATCAAGAAGCAAATGAGGCCTTTGATAAAATCCTCAATTGGAAGGAAATGCATAAATCACCCCGTACTACACTACCATTGTATTCTATCAAAGAGAAGCTCATGTGTCATGTTTTATTCGACACCTGGAAATCGTTCTTGAAGAATATGAAAGTTTCCAAAAAAGGAGAAACTAACTCCTGCATGGAGCTCTGGAGTAACTCAAATGATCTCATGAAGGAATTTGGAATGCAACCAATGCTCCCCATTGATGAAGCAACATCTTCCACTACGAGAATTGTTGACGTAGAAGAGCGCAAAAACATGATCCAAATAAGCATCCAAATTTTAACTCAGTTCGAAAGAGAATCTTTGGAATAACAACTCTAAGACATGCTAGACTAATCAACATGATCCAACACTTTGTAAAATACGCAACGAAGGAGTTACAACCATAATTGTTCGCTAAAGTTTCCAATGGAGAATTAATCATTGAAAAATTACAACCAGACAAGCTTGAGGACATAATGAAAGATTATTCTGTTTGGGAATAGTATCAAGATCAGGTGCAAGGGTAGAGTGGTTTGTGATGATGAAATTTTTTAATCGTCCTAGATTCCTCATTCCTCTGCTTTTGTAATTGTATTTTCTGATTAGGAATATGGAGTCATTTTGAAAAAACGACCCTCGGATCATAATTTGAATCATGAGGATGTAAACAATATCTCATAAAAAAGGAGGTCTTTCCATGAATGGGGATTTTGGTTTTTGGATGTATCTGAACAATATTTTTACTGCAAGTTAATTGGAACCAGAGATGTTTTGAAGATTGTGGCACTAATATGTATGAATGAGACTTTTCTACTAATTCATGTTTATCCTTGTTATATGTGAATATTGTTTTTATGAACTACTTATGAACTAATTTTCGTATGTTTACAGTCACCATAACTTTTATAAGTGAAGTGACAATATGATTAGTTTAGTGAATCAAATATTTGTTTCTAAATCTTTGTACTGTTAATCTTTCATGTTTCTTTCTTCTATGAATTATTTATGTGCAAGTATACAAACATTTCAATGGAATTATATTTAATTTTCTCCTGATCAGGATAAGTTAGAACATAATAGAGTAGAAGTGCATCTTAGGATTGTAGATAATCATCTTAGTTTATAAGTCATTCTTTAGAATTTTAATTCATTTGAGAACCTTTGGTTCTGATATTCACTTTTTAGATAGCATATTAGTTAGATTGGTAACCAGGAAAAAATATGATTGGAATTTCTATCCCAAACGAGAGTGGGTCTAATTGGGACCTTCCATCAGGAGTTCTCCCTCATCTGCTTGACATGCCATTTGGAGTGGTCAACAAACCCAAACAAAAAAATTAACACCATAAATCTAAGATTATATCTTATTTATTTGTTCACCAATTACATGTATTAGCATCCAGAGACGTACATGTCAACTTTCTAAGGGAAATATACCAGATACAGTCCACAAATCCACCGAGTAAGATAAAAACAAGTCTCCACCAAAAAAATAGGTCTTCAAAGCTACAAATACGACCCTCCAAAAGTGTATGGAATCCCCAAAAAGATAATAAGACCTCTCTTTCCAAAGAATACAACCCCCTATATAGAAATATGTCCTTCCCTAAAGGAACACTGAAACACAACCCCTACAATAGAGGCCTCAACCCCAACCAAGGAGAATACAATATTCCAAGTGAATATTGATATCCATAATATAATATGGCCTCTAGAAACGTAGATCAACCCCCTATTGGGAAATATATGGATTCCAAAAATGAAACTTTCTCTACAAAGGAATAATTTGGTCTCCTCAAGCATGAAAATATGAATATGGTCTCAAACAATAAAATCCAACGAAGAATCTGAGTGATTCTTCCTATTGAATGGTTAGGGTGGATCTCTCACCATATAAACTTGATTAGCTATGGTGGAATATTTCACCATTGAAACCAATCCAAACCAGGGTTTACTCCAAACCCTCAAAGGCTCCAAGATATCTCCAAATCAAATCAATTAATCATAAACATCATGAGAGAATTAGATATCATTGTAATGTTATACATATTTTTGTTTTTTGTCTTCAAGTGACGTTTTAATTTAAGTTTAGTATTTCCTCTAAAATCACTTTATTAATTTATTAATCCTTTTTACTCCAAAAAGTGATTTATTTAACTTTGAAGCATTTTTGGGAACTAAAAGTCACTTTTTATTCTCTCCATCATTTAGAGCTCTTCATATTGATTCCAACTATTACACCAAGGTATCCCTCTTATATAAATTATTAAAATGAAAAACTTAGTGAAATCCATTAAATAATGCTCATTAATACTCCCAAATTACGAGAATGGTCGAAATGCATCAAAATCAAAATATGACTATGTAGGTGTGATCCTGATGATGAAATATGATAAGTGGACCTCTGAAATCATCATATAACTCCTATAAACCACCTGATCTCGTTGGTAATGTCAAATCACCCCTATGGCCAGGTTGACATAAACCCATAAGGTCATCTCCAACTATAGAGAAAGGGAATCTGAAATTGGGGACATTATAGTCCTCCCTTTCCAAATATTTTTTGTCCTCAAACAATTTCATTACAACCCTATGATCAACAAACTTAACCATATTGAAACTGGGAATGATCCCACGGTCCCAAACCAACTTGAGAAATGTGAAACATCTTCCACAATTAATACCTCCGTACAAAGTACTAACACAAGAGGCCCCATGAATACCATCGATCAATAGTGAAAAAAAATATTGTAAATACTCAATCAACCTCTCATAGAATATCCCACTTAAGAAACCAATCCAATGCTCCATGTGAATAAGGTCCTGAAATTAATAGTTGGCTCTTGCATTTGTATCAGCTTCCAAATTGTCAACCCAATTAATCCCAGGGTCCCAAGCTAGCCTAAAAAAAAACCCACCATGTTTATGTTGCACCACTCTGAATGTAAGTGGTTGAAACTCATTCCCGGACTGTATCCTCCACTCATGAAACCCCAAGAAGTAATTCCTATAAGATATGATCCCACTAATATGGATTATATATTGTAGATGCACCTCAATGGAATTAAATTCTACAAGTCCACTTTCATACCCGATCTTGGGTATCGACAAAGTTTATTTATCATGCAATATAGCATATTCCCCATCACCTCCTCTCAGAGCATCCTAAAAATGAAACAAGCCAATCATATGAGTTCCTGGAACCCACATCCAAACTAGAATTCCATTATTCCTCATACCAACAGACTCCAACTTTTCTACACTGATCAACTTTGTGCCAGCTAATTTGTATAACTCCTGCTAAAATTTCCTAAGAACTATGTTGTCCTGATCATGGTCAATGTACTTAGAAAACCTATGGAGCCCAAAAACCTCCCAAAAGAACCACTCTACTATATGTGGTGCCTCATAATTTTATGAAGTCCATTCCATGAACCTCTAGTAGACATATTCCATGAGACATGCTTATGAAGTCCTTGAAATGTAGTCCCTACAATGACACACTCTCCCACCTCCATTCTAAAATGAGGTGTAGACTACCATAATTCTGTTGGATATGTATGCTCTGACTCATTTTGATTAAAATTCATGCACTCTTTCACATGTCTCCACACATAATACTCAATACCCTTTCATGAGAACCTCTCTCTGATCTATTGGTAAGTATGGAAGTACCCAAGATTCCTTGCCAAGGGTTTATCATGTATAACCCTCATGATCTCTTCCCTAAGTGTGGAATCGAGGACTAAGTATATGCTAGTTGTGTAGTATATGATATCATCCACCACTCTATACCTGTCATTCTGAATATGACCATCCATCAACTCACATGCAAAACAATCGTTGGACTATTCCACTAGAAGGTGGGACTTCCAATCAACCAAAATCCTTGTGAGGCAATCCAATTTTTTATGGATATCCTCTTGATTTGTCTGTACATCCTTCATATTGATCACATGGACACAATGTAAAACATCCATTATGCCAAGCTCCCAGTCCCTATATTGATGATATCATGATCAAAGATCAATATCTGGAGTGTACTCTATCCCATGCCTAAATATGCTCTCCATCATGACACATGTCTCATATAACTGTCTCAAATGATCCTCTGATGTCATGTTGTATATGAGTATATCATCAAAGAAAAACAACATAAACTCTTGTAGTTGTGATGTGAATATAGGGTTCATGCAAGACTAAAAGGTGGAAAGTGTGTTGTTCAACCCGAATTGCATGACCAAGAACTTGTAGTTATCATAATGACACCCAAATTTATTCTCAAGATATCCCAATTGAATATTAATCTTCGAGGAATATGTTTCTCAATTAAGCTAATATATCAACTCCTTTCCGCTGGACAATCGAAACTCAATGGTATTCTCAAAGTCCCTATCAAGAATTCTCTCTAAAGGAATCACCCCCCAATCCCATACTGATGTGTCCACATCCTCAATATATCCATTTCCACAATAAGTGGGGGCATATCTCTCTCTAATGGATGGTCCCCAACATATATTCTCAATTCCCCCATCTACTTATGACTTGAGCCATCAATGAGATCCCCAAAACAAGTGGGTCTTCATATCTAATATGTAGACTATATGTTTTATCAAAAGTCTCTAAGACATACCTCTCATCAATCCCATGCAAATCTGAATGATCCTCGTCCTCGACCATCGCCAAAATAACCTCCATCAAACCATAAGTACCACTTCCATAGATGATTGAAATGTTGAATAATGTGGCAAAATAAACTCCATATGAATCTCATGTGTAAGATTCTCAACTTCCTCTTTGTCATCCATCATGCATAACTCCCTAGAAGTTAGATCAACATCCAAATGAAAATAATCCAACACCAAATCTTCATTGTATTTGGGTGCTAATATGCTCGGATACTCATAAGCGTCACTACTAAGGTAATATGTTGAATCCTCAAAATTGGATGATAAAAAAACTACATCATATGTGCTATCAACCTGTGGTTTTGTCAAACCTTCATCATGAACTGAGGTCTTCTCTTCACCAACTACTAAGTATGGCTTCAAACAGTCTGGGGGCTCTGGCGATGTTGTTAGATTCTTTTGATATTCCTGACAGGATTGTAAACTTTTTTCCATGAATTTACTATTTTTTCCCATCTTTCTAAGCCACCGAATGTACCAAAACAATCTAAATATATCCTTCTCGGTTTACCCTTCAAGATGGGAGGAAAATATTCTCTAATGCCACTACAATAACCCTCCTAGGTGCTTATGTGGATTTGTACTTGTTCTTGCTATGTTTGTGTGTTTTCTTGGTATTGGAATTTTGTCAAACACTTTTGATGTAATGCCATGTTACCCTTGAAATGACTTATTTTGACTGTTGGTTTGTTTTAGTGTATTTATGGAACATGTATTTTGAAAAAAAAATTGCATGCATGTGTATTTGAGTTCTTTTTCTAAATAGTTTACATGCATATTTTCATCCCACATAAAGATGGTACACAAACGAGAGGTTTTATTGCAATAAACATCAAGATAAGTGTTACATATTTCATACAAATAAACAATATTTATACCATATCTGCTCCTATAGATTTAGTACAGATATGGAGCCTTTGTCGAACACTTTTTGACATACCTAGCTCGCTATAAAATCCCATTTTCTAGTACTGTTATTTTATTTATATTTTGGTTTAATTTTTCAGTGTAATCTTTCAATGTATAGAGAGGGATTGGTGCCCAATCAATTGTACATAATGCACACAATGTTAACAACAATATTATAATATAAATAACCAACCAAACAACTGAAATAACACCATAAATATGAGATGCAATCTTATTTATTTTCTGACTTGTTACATATATTAGCAACTAGTGAGGTACATATCAAGTTTCCAAGGGAAATATAGCACCTACAGTGCACAAATCCACCCAATAATAGAAAAACAAGTCACCACAAACAAAATTGGTCCTCACAACTACAAATATATCCCTCCAAAAGTGTATGGTGGCCCCACAAAGAGAATATGCCTCCCTTGCCAAAGAATACGACCCCATGTCTAGCAATACATCCTTCCTTGAAGGAACATGCCCATCCTACACTGAAAAATGACCCTTGCAATGAATAAATTGGCCCCAAACAAGGAGAATATGATATGCCAAGTGAATATCGCTCTCCATAATAGAATATGTCCTCTATAAATGTAGATCGACCCCCTCTTGGGAAATATATGGCTTCCACAAATGAATCTATCTATGCAATGGAATAATTCGGTCTCCTCAATCCTACAAATATGAATATGGTCTCAAACAATAAAATCCGATGAAGAATCTGATTTATTCTTCATGTTGATTTGTTAGAGTGGATCTCTCACCTTCGAAACCTGATTAGCTAGGGTTGAATTTTTTACCACCGAAACCAATCCAAACCAGGGTTTACTCCAAACCCTCAAAGGCTCCAAGACCTCTCTAAATCAAATCATATAATCGTGAACATCACAAGAGAAAGAGTTATCATTGTAATTATATTCCCCTTTATCTTTCTTTCCTTCAAGGGAATTTTTAATTTAACTCAAGTTTTTCCTCTAAAATCACTTTATTAATTTATTAAGCCTTTTTACTCCAAAATTTTATTTATTTGAATTTAAAGTGTTTTTGGGCACCAAAAGTCACTTTTAATCCTCTCCATCATTTAGATATATTCATCCCAATTCCAACGAGATATTACAAAAAGGTACCCCTCTTAGATAAATTATTATAATGAAAACCTTAGTGAAATCCATTACATAATTCTCATTAATACTATAAAATTACGGGAATGGTCGAAATGCATCAGAATCAAAATTTGACTTCGCGGGTGTGATCCTAATGATGAAAGATGATAAGAGGAACTATGAAAGAATCATATAACTCCTATAAACCCCTTGAGTTCGTTGGTAACATCAAATCACCCCTCTGGCCAGGTTGACATAAACACATAAGGTTGTCTCCAACTACATAACAAGGGGATCCAAAATTGGGTACATTGAACTCACCTACAAGGGTGCCTTTGCACTCACATGAAAAGAACTCAATTGATATGACACCCAGTGTTCCTCTACCTAATGACCCGATATATAGGAACTCTATTCTGGATGGTGAAGAAATCAAATGCCAGATCCAAGATTTAATTTTGAAGTCCCACATTAGACCATGCTCCTCACCTTGCAAGAACCCAAAGGAAGACCAACCAATATAAATCACTTTAGAGTGTTTATAAGAAATATTACATAAAAAGGGAAGACAAGAAGATTGGAAAATTTGACTCCCATGTGGATGAAGGCATATTTGTTGGGTACTCATTCAAAACCAAAGCATATAAGTGATACAATTTAATACTCATAAAGATAGTGGAAAGCATAAATGTAAATGTTGATGAAAGAGACTTCTTGAATACCAAGAAGGAAACCAGAAATTCATACATATTTGAAGAACAAGAAAATGAAGAACTAAATAAAGAAGAAGAGGAGGAAGAAGAAGAGGAGGAAGAAGAAGAAAAACAAGATGAGAAGCAACAAGAAGCAGAATAAGAAGAAAACAACCAACAAGATTTTCAGACACCTTCCAGGATGCCTAACTGCCAGGCTCAAAAGAATCATCCACCAGAACGAATCATTGGAGATAGAAATGTAGGAGTAGAAACTAGAAGAAGAAAGCATGCACATACACTTGAACAAGGACATTTTTCATTATTGTCCACATTTGAACCAAGTAAATTTGAGGAATCCCTAAGTTATGAACATTGTATCAAGGCTATGGAATAAGAACTAAATAAAGTAGAGAATAATGAGAAATGGGAAGTATTTCCAAGACCAAAGGACAAAAATGTGATTGGGACAAAATGGGTCTTCAGAAACAAGTTAAACAAAGATTGACAGGTAACCATAAATAAAGAAAGACTAGAGTGCAAAGGATATGCTCAAATGGAAGGAACATATTTTGAAGAGACCTTTGATTCAGTGGCTAGAATGGAAGAAATCAGAATGTTCTTGGCTTATGCATGCTCCAAAAGGATCAAAGTGTATCATATGGATGTAAAATTATCTTTTATAAATGGATAATTACAAGAATAAGTTTACATAGAACAACCTGAATGCTTTCTACTATCAGAAAAGGAAGACTATGTTTGTAGATTGAAGAAAGCTATGTATGTACTTAAGCAAGATCCAATATCTTGGTACTCAAGATTGGATAGGTACTTACAGCAACAAGAATTGAGAAGCGGAAATGCAGATAGTAACCTTTACATAAAATTAGATCAAGGTAGTATGATTATTATAGAAGTGTATGTTGATGACATCATCTTTGGATGTGATGATAATAGATTGAGTCAAAAGTTTTCCAAGGATATTCATAATGAATTTTAAATGTCCTTGCTTAGGGAGTTGAATTTCTTCTTAGGACTACAAATATCTCAGCTAGATTCAAATTCATTTTCATTTCCAAAACCAAGTACATCAAGGAAATGTTAAAGAAGTTAAAAATGGAA
>ML795870.1:190408-230855 GCA_009831015.1 Picea engelmannii
TAAGTTAATTGGAACCAGAGACATTTTGAAGATTGTGGTGCTAATATGCATGAATGAGACTTTTCTATTAATTCATGTTTATCTCCATTATATGTGAATATTGGTTTTATTAACTACTTCTAAACTATTTTCCATATGTTTACAATCACCATAATTTTTTACTCTAAGTACAACGACAATACAATCAGTTTAGTGAATCAATTATTTCTAACTCTTTGTATTGTTAAGATTTCATGTTTCTTGCTTCTATGAATGATTTCTACGCAACTAATACAAACATTTCAGAGCACTTATCTTTAATTGTCTCCTAATAAATATAGGTTATACCATAATAGAATAGAAGTGCATCCTAGGACTATAGATAATCATCTTAGTTTAGAAGTAGTTCTTTGGAATTTTAATTCATTTGAGAACCTTTGGTTCTCATATTCACTTTTCAGATAACATATTAGTTAGATTGGTAACTAGGAAAAAATATGGTTGGAAACGTTATCCCAAATGAGAGTGGGTATAATTAGGACCTACCATTGGGCATTCTCCGTCATATTCATGACAAGCCATTTGAACCCATCAATAGAAATGGTGTTAGAAGGAGGGCCATAGAGCTGAATGGCTGCAAAGAGAAATATAAACCTTCATGTTCTAATATGAAAGTTAGCACTTCCTTATCAAGTGATTCCCATCCACATTGTTCTGAGAATGATACACTTCCCTTATTGTATAATGTGAATATATCGGGTTAGTCCAGTACTCAACATATTTCCACTCATCTCGAGTCCTCATTCACTTTGCCTCAACCCCGCATACTAACCCTCCCAGAGGTAAATACCATTCTGAGGAAATCTCAGGAATGTGTGAATTGTGCCTTAGCTAGACAACTGAGAAGAGATATGGGAGAGATTCCCATTTATTATTCACTACCTCAAGTTCAATGATATCCTCATAGTGAATGTCCCTTATTTACCGATCCTTATGCGTATCAAGAAAATCTCTCTGTTGGAACCCCCATATATCAGGTACCTCAAGACACACCAGGTTTTCAAGAGACCTTCTATATTGACCTTGAACATTACATAATTGTTGGCGATTCAAGTGGTAGACCTCCCTCTCCTCCTAAATATGAACCACATACACTAAGGAATGGGTTAGAAGAAGACTCTAAGGAAGAAGAGGAACATGAAGGTGAAAGTGAAAACAACCCACTTTAGATAATCTTGTACCAACCTCCAAACATGATCATGGATAATGTTAATAAAAACCCCCCTCCATATCATCCTTGGTTTGTTCATAATGCAGTTGTTGTACCAAGAATTTTTCATGATATGCCCAGACATCCTGAGAATGTTTTACCTAAATGTGACCTTGACAGAAAATATTTGGCTGAATAACACATTAATAAATTATTACTTTTAGTAAGACTCCAAATGATTAGGCATGAAGATGAAATCTGTCAATTGTTACCACTTAAATTTGAGAACTTATCATCTACATGGTTCTTCTCTTTAGAGGAAGCATCCATATTTGACTAGAGATCATTCAAAAAAATCTTCCTTCGGAATTTTGGAGAAAATAAGACACCAACAACTCTAGTCCTAGAACTGTCAAGATTCAAAATGAATTCTAAGGAACCGGTGAATGATTATAACCAATTCTTACTTACTCTATTCAAACGTATCCCTCGATCCTCAAAACCTATTGAAGACGTTACCATCAAATTCTATACCACTGGTCTACCTATGTCCATGGAAATGTTTGTTAAGAATGCTAAAAAAGCCACCCTTGAAGAAGCCTTACAGGAATCCCTTAAAGTTGAAAAGAACATGATGAATTTAAAAGGAAATCCTAGAGCAGAATCATCCAAAGATAAAGTTAAAATTAAAGAAATTATGTCCAAACCCTGAGATGAGAAGAAGAATTATGATTCCATGGACATGGAGACTCTTCAGAGGATTGTTAAGAAACTCTCCAATGAGATAATAGATTTGAAGAATAGTGGTGGATAAGGATGTTCTATCCAAAATAAATTATTTAGGTTCCCTCCTAAGAAAGAAAAAAACACTCCACCAACTAATAAAACCAATCCTTCTCAAGAAAATGAAATTAACATTGAAGATATTGTCCAATATCTACAAACTTGGGCGATAGAGAATATGATTTAAGTGAAGGAGGATGAAGAGGATAATCAGGAACAACACGAAAAACCTCGAGAGTCCCAAGAAACCAAAGAGAAACAACTGAATTATTTCTAGGATATTTCTTATGGAAGGGAGGAAGAAGAAACATAGGAAGTACACATTTCCCAAAATGTTGTAACTACAAGAAATTCCAACAAGGGGACCTTGAATGACACCCCAAGTAATGCTAATCCTCCTACTCCTACCATGTCCAATACCAAACAAGCATATTCTTCATCCAACACCACTCCCAATCCTTCCAAACCCATACCCTCCAACCACGAAGCATATGATCAAGAACCCAAAACTAATGCTTCATTCATGCCCCTAGCCAGGTTGGAATATGATTTCCTAGAATATATTAAGAAGACGAAAGCCAACATTTCCCTATTTGAGCTTATGAATATCCCGCAAATTCAAGAAAATTTCATTAAAACTCTACAGGGTAAAACTTCCATTGGCACTAAAGAAATAAATGTTAGGGAAAAAATGGGAACAACCAAGACAAGATCTTCTAGCAGCAATACTCCATCTACGAGTCAGGTAGCCACAAATGCCTCCCTAACCGGACAGTGGTCCAGATCTACTACCCCACCATTCCTCATTACTTTTGAAATCTTTAATAGGAATTTTCATAATTGTATGGTAGACTCGAGAGCTTCATCTAATGTCATGCCTCTCAAAGTATGCGAAAAGCTTAATGTCAAACCTGAACCATCTGATATTCAAATTATTCAATTAGATAAAACTCGAGTCAAAATTATTGGGGAATTAAAAAATGTTTTGATTGGGATATCTGTTAATCCTAAAGTTCATCAAATTATTGATATAAATGTAGTAGACATACCTGACAATTATGACATGCTTTTAAGTCGGGATTGGTCTATTATGCTAAATGGTTGTTTCGTTATTGATTTTTTTCATCTGTGGCTTCCTTAAAATGGTAAAATGAATCAAATCATAATTGTCAGGGAGAGATATATGAAACACGTAGTTACTGACCTGAACGACCCAAATGAACCAATAGTGTCTAACAATTTTATTTTGGGTAATTAATCGTATGAGACATTTTTTGGGAATTACACATCTAAAACATCATCTTTTGCAGAATATAAAACACAATATGAAATCCTTCATTGCACTTAGATTGTTGAGATTATATGTACTATTTCATACCAAACTAACATTTCCTCTAGTGTACAACCTAACATAATTTCTAGGGATAGATTAGAGGTGCTCATTAACTCTTCTAACCCCAGTAACCAAAACAAAATTGAAAATTTGAAATTAGTTGTTGAAACAAAGAAAGGGGATCATGACATGTGGACAATATTTTTTATGGATCTTAATCGTTAGAAGGTGCAAGTGTTGGTTTCATATTGAAATATATGAAAGGAATGAAAACAATAATTGCATGCAGACTATAATTACAATGCACCAATAATATTTCCAAATATGAATCTTTATTACAAGGATTAAAAAAGGATGTAGATTTGAAAGATGAGAAAATTAAGGTATTTGATAATTATGAAATTTTCATAAGACAAGTAAGAAACACCATCTATTGCCTTTCAATTAATTTGAAGAATTATCAGTCAGAGGTATGGGAACTAATCAAGTCTTTTGTTTCATTTAATATTATTTTTATGCTCGACACTTTCCCTGTTGAACTTTTGTACAATCCTTCAATTCCATACAACATCACTATTTGGAGAGTCTTTGACGATGACCAACATATTATAATATTATTACACCTCAAAGATACCTTCAAATACTCTGTTATATATGATGTTTATCATGATCTAATGGTGAATTCAAACACTATTGATCAAACCCAACCAAGCATTCCATCGGGTTCAACCAACAATGTCCCCAATAATGTAGTCAAACTTGAGAAGCTTTATGATTTCCAAGATAAGTTCACGAACGAAGAAAACTGAAAAACCTGTATCTCATCAATGAAGTTTGAAGTGATAAATTTGGGAATGAGCACTACACCTCAAAATACCAACTTGGGAAAGGGTTGTTCTCCTGAAGAAAAACAATCTTACATCAAACTATTCAAGAAATATAAAGACGTATTTACATGGACATATGAAGGCCTCAAGGCATATGAAACCAAAATCATACAACATGTTATTCCAATGAAGCCTCAAACAAAAAAATTTCAACAAAATCTAAGGAAGATGCATCCCATTATTGAGCCTCGGGTCAAAGCAAAGTCGAATAATTTGTTATTTGCTAAGATTGTATTCCTAGTTAGACATACTCAATGGATATCTAACCTAGTACCAATGATGAAAAATAATGGACATATAAGGCTATGTATTGACTTCAGGAATGTGAACAGAGCCTCAGAGAAAGACAATTACCCAGTGCCCCCTATGGAGAAAATTTTGCAATGTGTGTCTGGCTATGAAATTCTCACTTTTAGATGGTTTTTCTGGCTATAATCAAGTCCTAGTTTCCCATGATGATCAACTGAAGACTTCCTTTTCGACTAAATTGGGAACATATGATTACAGGAATATTCCATTCGGTTTGATCAGCGTTGGAGAATATTTCCAAAGAGAAATGGACATTTCCTTCAGAGGACTACTTGGAGAGTGTGTTTTATTATATATAGATGATTTCATTATCTTCTCTATGGATAAAAAATACAATCTATCCTATTTGAGGAAAGTATTCAATAGTTGCATAAGATATGGTATTTCTCCCAATCCTAAAAAATCATCTTTTGCAATTGATGAGGGAAAACTATTAGGGTTCATATTTTCTAAGCATGGTATGAGAATTTAACTTGAAAGAACTAAAACTATTTCCAAGATTTCTCCCCCTCATAACCAAAAATATATGGATTCCTTCCTGGGGAGAATACATTTTGTGAGAAGATTCATCCCTAGATTTGTCGAAACAGTAAAACCCATGTAAGACATGATAAAAAAATAATGCAGAATTCAAATGGGAATATAAAGAAAATAAATATTTTGATAATATAAAAGAAGACATAGCTCTAGTTCCTACTTTACTAAGTCCTAACTTCAGTCGAGAGTTTATTCTCTACACATTTTCTTCTGATATCGCATTTGTAGTTGTTCTAACACAAAAGAACCATGAATAGGGATGAATTCCCTATGGATTTTATGAGTTCTTGTTTACATGGAGAATAATTAAACTACCCAGAAGTGGACAAGAAATCCTATGTTGTATTCAAAGCTATAAAACATTTCAGGTCATTCTTGCTCGGATCAAAGACAAAGGTTATTGTCCCTTATCCCACTATCAGGAATCTCTTGGTACAAAAGGACCTGGAAGAAAAAAGAACTAATTAGGTAACAACCTTATATGAATATGACCTGGATATTAGTCCTACAAAAATTTTCAAATGACAAGGATTATGTAAATGGGTTTCTGAATCAATAAGTGATGACGTACAAGAAGATGCATTGTATCAGGATCAAGAACTTTTTGAAAAATAAGTTTGTTACATCCCTATTAAATCTAACAATTGGTATTATGAAATTAAATATTATTTAACCCATGGGTCATCCCTATATTATTTAGATCCCAATAAGAAGAGAGCCCTTAGACTCAAATCAACTCAATATCAACTCATCCAAATAATGTTATGCAAAAACATTATGGTGTTTTTCTAAGATGTATTGAGAAAAGGGATGTTGAAAAGGTATTATCTAAACTTCATGATGGACCAATTTGTGGACATTATGGTGAAGACACCAATTCTCACAAAATCCTCATATTTGGCTATTACTGGCCCACTTTGTTCAAATATTCTTGGGCATATGCAAGGAAATTCCAGGACTGCCAGAACTCAGTTGGGAGAGGAAAGAAAGTTGCATTCCCCCTACAAACTATAATTAGTGAATGATTGTTTAAACAATGGGGTCTGGACATGATTGGGGAAATCAATCCCAACTCTTCTCAACTACATAATTGCATCTTAACAACTACGAACTATTTCACCAGATGGAGCGAAGTAATTCCCTTGAAGACCATCAACAAAAACCAAGTGATGGCATTCCTTGAATCTCATACTATCACTAGGTTTGGATTCCCTTAATCATTAGTTTTTGATAATGCTAAATATTTTTCTTCTCTGAAATTAACTGAATATGGTCTTGAATGGAACATTAAAGTCAAGTATGCATAAAATTACTATCCATAGGGGAATGGGCTGGCTGAGTCAACTAATAAAAACCTCATTAAAATTCTCAAGAAAATTGTTAATGATCATCAAAGGAATTGGCATCTATCCCTACAAAAATCTCTTTGGGATGACAGAGTAACTCCCAAGTTGTCAGTTGTTAATTCTCCCTTCTTTCTATTCTATGTACAAGAAGCCACTTTTCCTACCCATACTTTCCTACCCTCCTTACAACTTTCTAAATCTATCCAAGACTAGGCTTTCCCAGTAATGCAAGAAATATTGGATATGTTGTTAAAACTTGAAGAAGAAAGGGAAAAATTCAAGATGAACTTAATACACCATCAAGAAATAATAAAAAATTGGTTTGGCAAGTCAGATGTGGGAAACACATATTTCCAAGAGGGAGATCTTATTCTCAAATGGGGAAAATCTAATGAATTGAAAGAAACACACAGAAAATTTCAGAAGTTATGGTTAGGACCTTATATGATTCACCAAAAAATAAGGCATGGAACTTTCAGACGTAAAACATTGGAGGGAGATGAGGAGGAGCTCCTTGTTAATGGCCAAATTCTCAAAATATACTTCTCATGATCACCTATGGTGATATATCTTTGTACATAGTATATTTTATGGATTTCCCTTTACTTTTTCTATAATTCTTTACCTCATCCAACCTTCTTATTTCTTCCTTCTTTATTTTCCTTTGTTTGAACTTTCCTTTTGTCTTTGTCTGTCTAGAATAAATTTCTATTAACCATTCCAGACCAATCTTCCTTTTCCCTGTAAATGCCTTTTCATATTGAAGTAATCAAATTACCTTATGATCAGTGCTTATATGGATGACTGATGGTCATACTGAAAAGAGGAACAAGTTCACCTATGTCAACAAAAAGCTTCAAACCTATAAAATCAATGTCTTTAGGTAGTTCACAATAGTTATCATCAATCCTATTACCACTTTCATGGCATGCCTATGTTTCACTCAAATAGAGAAATGTCCTTAATTTAGGTGTATCTTTCATAATTCCATTGATACTCCCTTGAATATCCCTAAATATAAATGAATCTATGATCCATGTTAATGGACCCACGAGGATAAATAACTGACTAAGACTAGCATATGAAAGTAACTCTCATATCACCCCTCTTCCTATTCACCCATATTGCAAAAGAAATACATAAATTACATATCTAAAATGTGAATGAAAAAAAGATAAATCACCAGGAAGTTGAAAGAACTATTAACAGTGTGGGAAATACAGGTAAAATCGTCGGGGCTATGGACGCTCATTGTAAGTGGGGCCATGTTTTAATGATACCAAGGAAACTGCATCGGGGCTATGGAAGCTCGCTTGATGCCATGAAATGTTTGGAAAGACAGATGAGGAAAACAATTCATTCTATAAATGGTCAAGAAGCACTCCTATGTGGTGTCCATTCCTATGTAATCCATGTAGATGTAAAGAAAAAAAAACAAGATCCAATTAATTTAATGAGAATTATGTTGAAGGTCACTTGTAACAGGTCACTTTTCTGCCTTTCTCTCAGGCTAGATGATGTGGTGTCCATAGTATATGCACCGTTAAAAGATTTTTTACAGATAAAACTGTACATTGATTTGTTTGAAGTCATTTTATTTTTAGATTAGAGATAACTGGTTCTTCCCAGTAAGTCACCATTTTTTGTGGCTCACCCACACAACAACCCATTTTTGGAGAAAATGGGTCCCCCCTATTCTAAATTTTTTTACAAGGAACTACGTTTCTACTTCATTGAAAATGTATTGGCACAAAGACGTTAGTCTACCACTTAGACATTCTACGATCCTGTTCTCTTTTGGAAAAACATTAGGCACAGTCAAACAATGGTCCCCTCTACTACACCAATCAACCCTCCTGCCCGAGAATCCATCGGTTAATACACTTGTTGTAAGCACCCGAACTTTGTTTGATTACCCTGCTCGGTGAACTTCACTCTCGCACCTTTTAGCCTAAGTCTATTCAGAATCATCTTTGTCGGGGTATTTCCCCTCACTCATAGCTTGAAACTCTGACTTCTATATTATGATAACCTGGGCATACATATTTGCCTTCATGTCCCATGCAAAAATCATTAGGTGGTTGGAGAAATAACCAATCTGTACTAAAAACCACTAAGTCGACGTGACCTTTGTGACCATAATCTCATGGCATGGTGTATTAGGATTGGCCTTCAACCCTTTTTTGTATCCTTGAGTGATTTAATTTGTCTTTATTTTCAATATCTCTCACCTTCCAGGGTATCTAAGGAATATTCTTTCAATACCACCCCTGTCGGATTTCTAACACCCCCTCAATCTATTGGACTTTGTAACATAAAATTAGTCATTGTCACCCGATACCTTTTAACTATCCACTGTCGGAACACAAACCAAGGAAAAGGGAATATCCCTTCAATTACCTTTCATTGAGGCATTTCCTAAACTATATGCCGATGAGTTTCGATGTGATGACTTCGACGGGACCCACCTTTTCCCAAAACTTCATTCCTCTCATGTCGGCACACAAATCCAAGTGAGAGGGAATATACCTTCGATACCTTTCCATCGAAGAAAAAATTGATCCATAAATTTCCCACTCTAACACCATGACTCTGATAGATGAATTTTAAAATCTAGGCCCCTCTCGACTCTAATACATAGATTTGGGCGATCTTCCCCGTTAATGACAAAGATTGTGGTATGATATTGAAATAACCTTCATACATAGGTGATTTATTACACATTTAGGGATGATTTAATACATATTAATTGGCACTAAAACCTCCTTTCACAGCCTAGCTTCCTTTGTAAGTTGTTAAAATACTCTACCTTTTATTATTATCCCAATGATATTCTGAAACCCTCTTTTCAGGCTTGTTTGCAGGTAATACGTTCATTTTTTGGGTTGATATCTTTACAATTGTTGCATCATTTTATTTGGATTGATTCATGTTTTATATTTTCTAATACATGTCTCAGGTAACATCCTACTATGGCTAGCCAAAATACCAGAAGACCTAAAGGCTTTGTTTATTTCCAGCCAGCCTCTGCATCAGAAACGTCTTCTTGCCAAAACAAGGTCTGGGTAACAGGAACTACCCATCACACCAGTGAATACCATAGTCCCAGGTACAACGATATCCACAGGATATTCAACACTAGATATTTTCCTCCAGAAGACGAAAACATGGAAGAATACTAGAACATCCAAAAATGTGGAATTCATCTAACTGTTTCCCGACCAATCCTTTTTCCCTACAATGAGGCAACAAAATGGTGTTTCAAACAGTTTGACCCAAGCACAACGACTATCATAATAAATAAGGTAAATTGAATATCATCCTTAAGGCCTAAAGACATCGAATCAAGGTGTCACTTACCCACTCCTACATGTTCTCTCAATGAGCCATTCTTAAAAGGTTTCACCCAGGGAAAGAAAGGGCCAGCTAATTTGATGAAACATTTGTGGGTAGATGAGGACAAGACACTTAAACATGGACAAAATATGTTCCCCACCCAGAGATTCAAATAACCATACAAAATGTTGACCACTATGCTAAGTTGGTTGTATGGTGAGGAGAAAATAACACACTTTTAAAATTATTGGCTACCACTGGCACATACCATTGTCAAAATAGGACAAGTGTTCAATTGGGTATACATATTGGATTTCAACATATTTCTTCACACGAAAAACATTACAGGTATGAGAAAGACATGTTTTTACACATTGACCTACCTGATTGATGCCATTTATTCCTATATACAATTTACTGATCTCGGATGGAACTGGGACCATAACCAACCCCCTATACATGTGTATTTCTTTGAGTTATGGAGCATAAATTACATAAGACATTTTTATGACATTTGTAACATTTTCCTTTCCTCTTTGTACACTGTAGTTTTTGGGTTCCCAAGGCACAAGATTTCCATTGAAGATAGGACTATGATGAGAGGGATAATACATTGGTATTTATGCAAATATTACTTTTACATCAGGGTATATGGCACTAATGGGGCCCCACACCCTTTACCCTACGTTTTCCCAGATCATCTATTGATGAGATAAATTTATTACTAGACCATGGGGACAAGGGTATCCTCATTGCTTCTAAGCAGTATAAAAAAGCTCTCGCATGTGTTTCTAGTCGAAATAGGGAATTACAGTATTTCTAATGGCCCCCATGCAAGAAAAGAGGAAGATTCCCTACAATATGTGTGCCTATGTATAGGAGAGAAAAAATTCCATGATCCACATGATTTTATAGTCAACCACATCAGATATGTGGGTCTCATCCATTCTAACACCCATGTGGTTTATTTGAAGAAGACAAGTTTAAAGGAATCATTTTCTATGAAGAATCCTTACAACATTTACCCAATGATGTTGTTATATACAAACTCTAAGATGAACACAAAGAAATGAAGTGGGTAATAATTGAGAAGTTCAAGATACTTCTCTAGGAAGGACATGACAACTTGAACATCAAAGAACAATAAAAGATCAGGAAAGAAGAAAAAATAGAACAAAAAAGGATTCAAGATGAGGAAGAATACCAAAAAAGGAAATACATAGAAGAAATAATTAAGAGATAAAATGAGCTCAAAGTGGAACAGGATTCCATACAAAATAAGAAATATTAAGAGGGGGCTATGAGATTGGATGATGAAGCAAAGGCCAAAAGACTAACTGATAAGGTAGAGGCCAAATGACTAGCTGATGAAACCAAGGCTCAAAGGAAAGAAAAAACATTGTTGAAAGAACAACAATTGTTAAAATTGAGCAAGACTCCAAGCACCCCGTCCATGCCCAATTTGGGTATTGTGAACATACCACCACAAGACTACACTCCCATCAATTCCATCCCAAGTGATTCTTCTTTCTCTTCTTAGTATGTGAATTTTGAATGGGTTGTAGTGGCCATCGAAGATTATTATTACGATAAAAGAACTAAAAGAATTGAGAAGAGATCAAACAAAAGAAAGAGAGGGGAATCCACCAATTCTAGGTCATCTGTAGGCATAGTAGTACAATGAAAGGTTGGGCCTGACCCACAAGAGAATGTTGTTTATAGAGCCTCTTCTCTCCATGATTTCGCGGGGTTGAACACCTCATTTTTTATTGAAGTGACTAGAACATCAAGCATGACCAAGAAAAATATCACATAGATCGAAACCGAATTGAAGAATGTGAAAGACAATGTCACTTCAGAGTTCAAGATAACCACGCACGTGGTTGATTCTCTCAATACAGAACATTTGAACAAAGATATGAAAACACAAAGAGATGAAATGAATGTTGAGTTCGAGAGAAGGATGGAGACCCAAAGGGACACCCATGATAGAGAGTTGGAACTGGAAAGGAAAAATATAAAAATAACTTTGGAGGAGAAAGGGACATCAACACTCATAGTAGAGGTTATCAAGGCCCAAGAATTAGAGTTAAGTGAGGAATTTGCAGTTGAGTAGAAAGAATTCCTCAATATTCTCAATAATTTATAGGACAATTGAGATGATCAAATCAGACTACAAGATAAGTTAACATAAATTCAAGGGTGATATCAAGAAGCAAATGAGGCCTTTGATAAAATCCTCAATTGGAAGGAAATGCATAAATCACCCCGTACTACACTACCATTGTATTCTATCAAAGAGAAGCTCATGTGTCATGTTTTATTCGACACCTGGAAATCGTTCTTGAAGAATATGAAAGTTTCCAAAAAAGGAGAAACTAACTCCTGCATGGAGCTCTGGAGTAACTCAAATGATCTCATGAAGGAATTTGGAATGCAACCAATGCTCCCCATTGATGAAGCAACATCTTCCACTACGAGAATTGTTGACGTAGAAGAGCGCAAAAACATGATCCAAATAAGCATCCAAATTTTAACTCAGTTCGAAAGAGAATCTTTGGAATAACAACTCTAAGACATGCTAGACTAATCAACATGATCCAACACTTTGTAAAATACGCAACGAAGGAGTTACAACCATAATTGTTCGCTAAAGTTTCCAATGGAGAATTAATCATTGAAAAATTACAACCAGACAAGCTTGAGGACATAATGAAAGATTATTCTGTTTGGGAATAGTATCAAGATCAGGTGCAAGGGTAGAGTGGTTTGTGATGATGAAATTTTTTAATCGTCCTAGATTCCTCATTCCTCTGCTTTTGTAATTGTATTTTCTGATTAGGAATATGGAGTCATTTTGAAAAAACGACCCTCGGATCATAATTTGAATCATGAGGATGTAAACAATATCTCATAAAAAAGGAGGTCTTTCCATGAATGGGGATTTTGGTTTTTGGATGTATCTGAACAATATTTTTACTGCAAGTTAATTGGAACCAGAGATGTTTTGAAGATTGTGGCACTAATATGTATGAATGAGACTTTTCTACTAATTCATGTTTATCCTTGTTATATGTGAATATTGTTTTTATGAACTACTTATGAACTAATTTTCGTATGTTTACAGTCACCATAACTTTTATAAGTGAAGTGACAATATGATTAGTTTAGTGAATCAAATATTTGTTTCTAAATCTTTGTACTGTTAATCTTTCATGTTTCTTTCTTCTATGAATTATTTATGTGCAAGTATACAAACATTTCAATGGAATTATATTTAATTTTCTCCTGATCAGGATAAGTTAGAACATAATAGAGTAGAAGTGCATCTTAGGATTGTAGATAATCATCTTAGTTTATAAGTCATTCTTTAGAATTTTAATTCATTTGAGAACCTTTGGTTCTGATATTCACTTTTTAGATAGCATATTAGTTAGATTGGTAACCAGGAAAAAATATGATTGGAATTTCTATCCCAAACGAGAGTGGGTCTAATTGGGACCTTCCATCAGGAGTTCTCC
Organism: Picea engelmannii; assembly: GCA_009831015.1. NCBI lineage: Eukaryota > Viridiplantae > Streptophyta > Pinopsida > Pinales > Pinaceae > Picea > Picea engelmannii. The sequence continues at coordinate 203,650 of ML795870.1, forward strand.
CTCATCTGCTTGACATGCCATTTGGAGTGGTCAACAAACCCAAACAAAAAAATTAACACCATAAATCTAAGATTATATCTTATTTATTTGTTCACCAATTACATGTATTAGCATCCAGAGACGTACATGTCAACTTTCTAAGGGAAATATACCAGATACAGTCCACAAATCCACCGAGTAAGATAAAAACAAGTCTCCACCAAAAAAATAGGTCTTCAAAGCTACAAATACGACCCTCCAAAAGTGTATGGAATCCCCAAAAAGATAATAAGACCTCTCTTTCCAAAGAATACAACCCCCTATATAGAAATATGTCCTTCCCTAAAGGAACACTGAAACACAACCCCTACAATAGAGGCCTCAACCCCAACCAAGGAGAATACAATATTCCAAGTGAATATTGATATCCATAATATAATATGGCCTCTAGAAACGTAGATCAACCCCCTATTGGGAAATATATGGATTCCAAAAATGAAACTTTCTCTACAAAGGAATAATTTGGTCTCCTCAAGCATGAAAATATGAATATGGTCTCAAACAATAAAATCCAACGAAGAATCTGAGTGATTCTTCCTATTGAATGGTTAGGGTGGATCTCTCACCATATAAACTTGATTAGCTATGGTGGAATATTTCACCATTGAAACCAATCCAAACCAGGGTTTACTCCAAACCCTCAAAGGCTCCAAGATATCTCCAAATCAAATCAATTAATCATAAACATCATGAGAGAATTAGATATCATTGTAATGTTATACATATTTTTGTTTTTTGTCTTCAAGTGACGTTTTAATTTAAGTTTAGTATTTCCTCTAAAATCACTTTATTAATTTATTAATCCTTTTTACTCCAAAAAGTGATTTATTTAACTTTGAAGCATTTTTGGGAACTAAAAGTCACTTTTTATTCTCTCCATCATTTAGAGCTCTTCATATTGATTCCAACTATTACACCAAGGTATCCCTCTTATATAAATTATTAAAATGAAAAACTTAGTGAAATCCATTAAATAATGCTCATTAATACTCCCAAATTACGAGAATGGTCGAAATGCATCAAAATCAAAATATGACTATGTAGGTGTGATCCTGATGATGAAATATGATAAGTGGACCTCTGAAATCATCATATAACTCCTATAAACCACCTGATCTCGTTGGTAATGTCAAATCACCCCTATGGCCAGGTTGACATAAACCCATAAGGTCATCTCCAACTATAGAGAAAGGGAATCTGAAATTGGGGACATTATAGTCCTCCCTTTCCAAATATTTTTTGTCCTCAAACAATTTCATTACAACCCTATGATCAACAAACTTAACCATATTGAAACTGGGAATGATCCCACGGTCCCAAACCAACTTGAGAAATGTGAAACATCTTCCACAATTAATACCTCCGTACAAAGTACTAACACAAGAGGCCCCATGAATACCATCGATCAATAGTGAAAAAAAATATTGTAAATACTCAATCAACCTCTCATAGAATATCCCACTTAAGAAACCAATCCAATGCTCCATGTGAATAAGGTCCTGAAATTAATAGTTGGCTCTTGCATTTGTATCAGCTTCCAAATTGTCAACCCAATTAATCCCAGGGTCCCAAGCTAGCCTAAAAAAAAACCCACCATGTTTATGTTGCACCACTCTGAATGTAAGTGGTTGAAACTCATTCCCGGACTGTATCCTCCACTCATGAAACCCCAAGAAGTAATTCCTATAAGATATGATCCCACTAATATGGATTATATATTGTAGATGCACCTCAATGGAATTAAATTCTACAAGTCCACTTTCATACCCGATCTTGGGTATCGACAAAGTTTATTTATCATGCAATATAGCATATTCCCCATCACCTCCTCTCAGAGCATCCTAAAAATGAAACAAGCCAATCATATGAGTTCCTGGAACCCACATCCAAACTAGAATTCCATTATTCCTCATACCAACAGACTCCAACTTTTCTACACTGATCAACTTTGTGCCAGCTAATTTGTATAACTCCTGCTAAAATTTCCTAAGAACTATGTTGTCCTGATCATGGTCAATGTACTTAGAAAACCTATGGAGCCCAAAAACCTCCCAAAAGAACCACTCTACTATATGTGGTGCCTCATAATTTTATGAAGTCCATTCCATGAACCTCTAGTAGACATATTCCATGAGACATGCTTATGAAGTCCTTGAAATGTAGTCCCTACAATGACACACTCTCCCACCTCCATTCTAAAATGAGGTGTAGACTACCATAATTCTGTTGGATATGTATGCTCTGACTCATTTTGATTAAAATTCATGCACTCTTTCACATGTCTCCACACATAATACTCAATACCCTTTCATGAGAACCTCTCTCTGATCTATTGGTAAGTATGGAAGTACCCAAGATTCCTTGCCAAGGGTTTATCATGTATAACCCTCATGATCTCTTCCCTAAGTGTGGAATCGAGGACTAAGTATATGCTAGTTGTGTAGTATATGATATCATCCACCACTCTATACCTGTCATTCTGAATATGACCATCCATCAACTCACATGCAAAACAATCGTTGGACTATTCCACTAGAAGGTGGGACTTCCAATCAACCAAAATCCTTGTGAGGCAATCCAATTTTTTATGGATATCCTCTTGATTTGTCTGTACATCCTTCATATTGATCACATGGACACAATGTAAAACATCCATTATGCCAAGCTCCCAGTCCCTATATTGATGATATCATGATCAAAGATCAATATCTGGAGTGTACTCTATCCCATGCCTAAATATGCTCTCCATCATGACACATGTCTCATATAACTGTCTCAAATGATCCTCTGATGTCATGTTGTATATGAGTATATCATCAAAGAAAAACAACATAAACTCTTGTAGTTGTGATGTGAATATAGGGTTCATGCAAGACTAAAAGGTGGAAAGTGTGTTGTTCAACCCGAATTGCATGACCAAGAACTTGTAGTTATCATAATGACACCCAAATTTATTCTCAAGATATCCCAATTGAATATTAATCTTCGAGGAATATGTTTCTCAATTAAGCTAATATATCAACTCCTTTCCGCTGGACAATCGAAACTCAATGGTATTCTCAAAGTCCCTATCAAGAATTCTCTCTAAAGGAATCACCCCCCAATCCCATACTGATGTGTCCACATCCTCAATATATCCATTTCCACAATAAGTGGGGGCATATCTCTCTCTAATGGATGGTCCCCAACATATATTCTCAATTCCCCCATCTACTTATGACTTGAGCCATCAATGAGATCCCCAAAACAAGTGGGTCTTCATATCTAATATGTAGACTATATGTTTTATCAAAAGTCTCTAAGACATACCTCTCATCAATCCCATGCAAATCTGAATGATCCTCGTCCTCGACCATCGCCAAAATAACCTCCATCAAACCATAAGTACCACTTCCATAGATGATTGAAATGTTGAATAATGTGGCAAAATAAACTCCATATGAATCTCATGTGTAAGATTCTCAACTTCCTCTTTGTCATCCATCATGCATAACTCCCTAGAAGTTAGATCAACATCCAAATGAAAATAATCCAACACCAAATCTTCATTGTATTTGGGTGCTAATATGCTCGGATACTCATAAGCGTCACTACTAAGGTAATATGTTGAATCCTCAAAATTGGATGATAAAAAAACTACATCATATGTGCTATCAACCTGTGGTTTTGTCAAACCTTCATCATGAACTGAGGTCTTCTCTTCACCAACTACTAAGTATGGCTTCAAACAGTCTGGGGGCTCTGGCGATGTTGTTAGATTCTTTTGATATTCCTGACAGGATTGTAAACTTTTTTCCATGAATTTACTATTTTTTCCCATCTTTCTAAGCCACCGAATGTACCAAAACAATCTAAATATATCCTTCTCGGTTTACCCTTCAAGATGGGAGGAAAATATTCTCTAATGCCACTACAATAACCCTCCTAGGTGCTTATGTGGATTTGTACTTGTTCTTGCTATGTTTGTGTGTTTTCTTGGTATTGGAATTTTGTCAAACACTTTTGATGTAATGCCATGTTACCCTTGAAATGACTTATTTTGACTGTTGGTTTGTTTTAGTGTATTTATGGAACATGTATTTTGAAAAAAAAATTGCATGCATGTGTATTTGAGTTCTTTTTCTAAATAGTTTACATGCATATTTTCATCCCACATAAAGATGGTACACAAACGAGAGGTTTTATTGCAATAAACATCAAGATAAGTGTTACATATTTCATACAAATAAACAATATTTATACCATATCTGCTCCTATAGATTTAGTACAGATATGGAGCCTTTGTCGAACACTTTTTGACATACCTAGCTCGCTATAAAATCCCATTTTCTAGTACTGTTATTTTATTTATATTTTGGTTTAATTTTTCAGTGTAATCTTTCAATGTATAGAGAGGGATTGGTGCCCAATCAATTGTACATAATGCACACAATGTTAACAACAATATTATAATATAAATAACCAACCAAACAACTGAAATAACACCATAAATATGAGATGCAATCTTATTTATTTTCTGACTTGTTACATATATTAGCAACTAGTGAGGTACATATCAAGTTTCCAAGGGAAATATAGCACCTACAGTGCACAAATCCACCCAATAATAGAAAAACAAGTCACCACAAACAAAATTGGTCCTCACAACTACAAATATATCCCTCCAAAAGTGTATGGTGGCCCCACAAAGAGAATATGCCTCCCTTGCCAAAGAATACGACCCCATGTCTAGCAATACATCCTTCCTTGAAGGAACATGCCCATCCTACACTGAAAAATGACCCTTGCAATGAATAAATTGGCCCCAAACAAGGAGAATATGATATGCCAAGTGAATATCGCTCTCCATAATAGAATATGTCCTCTATAAATGTAGATCGACCCCCTCTTGGGAAATATATGGCTTCCACAAATGAATCTATCTATGCAATGGAATAATTCGGTCTCCTCAATCCTACAAATATGAATATGGTCTCAAACAATAAAATCCGATGAAGAATCTGATTTATTCTTCATGTTGATTTGTTAGAGTGGATCTCTCACCTTCGAAACCTGATTAGCTAGGGTTGAATTTTTTACCACCGAAACCAATCCAAACCAGGGTTTACTCCAAACCCTCAAAGGCTCCAAGACCTCTCTAAATCAAATCATATAATCGTGAACATCACAAGAGAAAGAGTTATCATTGTAATTATATTCCCCTTTATCTTTCTTTCCTTCAAGGGAATTTTTAATTTAACTCAAGTTTTTCCTCTAAAATCACTTTATTAATTTATTAAGCCTTTTTACTCCAAAATTTTATTTATTTGAATTTAAAGTGTTTTTGGGCACCAAAAGTCACTTTTAATCCTCTCCATCATTTAGATATATTCATCCCAATTCCAACGAGATATTACAAAAAGGTACCCCTCTTAGATAAATTATTATAATGAAAACCTTAGTGAAATCCATTACATAATTCTCATTAATACTATAAAATTACGGGAATGGTCGAAATGCATCAGAATCAAAATTTGACTTCGCGGGTGTGATCCTAATGATGAAAGATGATAAGAGGAACTATGAAAGAATCATATAACTCCTATAAACCCCTTGAGTTCGTTGGTAACATCAAATCACCCCTCTGGCCAGGTTGACATAAACACATAAGGTTGTCTCCAACTACATAACAAGGGGATCCAAAATTGGGTACATTGAACTCACCTACAAGGGTGCCTTTGCACTCACATGAAAAGAACTCAATTGATATGACACCCAGTGTTCCTCTACCTAATGACCCGATATATAGGAACTCTATTCTGGATGGTGAAGAAATCAAATGCCAGATCCAAGATTTAATTTTGAAGTCCCACATTAGACCATGCTCCTCACCTTGCAAGAACCCAAAGGAAGACCAACCAATATAAATCACTTTAGAGTGTTTATAAGAAATATTACATAAAAAGGGAAGACAAGAAGATTGGAAAATTTGACTCCCATGTGGATGAAGGCATATTTGTTGGGTACTCATTCAAAACCAAAGCATATAAGTGATACAATTTAATACTCATAAAGATAGTGGAAAGCATAAATGTAAATGTTGATGAAAGAGACTTCTTGAATACCAAGAAGGAAACCAGAAATTCATACATATTTGAAGAACAAGAAAATGAAGAACTAAATAAAGAAGAAGAGGAGGAAGAAGAAGAGGAGGAAGAAGAAGAAAAACAAGATGAGAAGCAACAAGAAGCAGAATAAGAAGAAAACAACCAACAAGATTTTCAGACACCTTCCAGGATGCCTAACTGCCAGGCTCAAAAGAATCATCCACCAGAACGAATCATTGGAGATAGAAATGTAGGAGTAGAAACTAGAAGAAGAAAGCATGCACATACACTTGAACAAGGACATTTTTCATTATTGTCCACATTTGAACCAAGTAAATTTGAGGAATCCCTAAGTTATGAACATTGTATCAAGGCTATGGAATAAGAACTAAATAAAGTAGAGAATAATGAGAAATGGGAAGTATTTCCAAGACCAAAGGACAAAAATGTGATTGGGACAAAATGGGTCTTCAGAAACAAGTTAAACAAAGATTGACAGGTAACCATAAATAAAGAAAGACTAGAGTGCAAAGGATATGCTCAAATGGAAGGAACATATTTTGAAGAGACCTTTGATTCAGTGGCTAGAATGGAAGAAATCAGAATGTTCTTGGCTTATGCATGCTCCAAAAGGATCAAAGTGTATCATATGGATGTAAAATTATCTTTTATAAATGGATAATTACAAGAATAAGTTTACATAGAACAACCTGAATGCTTTCTACTATCAGAAAAGGAAGACTATGTTTGTAGATTGAAGAAAGCTATGTATGTACTTAAGCAAGATCCAATATCTTGGTACTCAAGATTGGATAGGTACTTACAGCAACAAGAATTGAGAAGCGGAAATGCAGATAGTAACCTTTACATAAAATTAGATCAAGGTAGTATGATTATTATAGAAGTGTATGTTGATGACATCATCTTTGGATGTGATGATAATAGATTGAGTCAAAAGTTTTCCAAGGATATTCATAATGAATTTTAAATGTCCTTGCTTAGGGAGTTGAATTTCTTCTTAGGACTACAAATATCTCAGCTAGATTCAAATTCATTTTCATTTCCAAAACCAAGTACATCAAGGAAATGTTAAAGAAGTTAAAAATGGAAGATTGTAAACCTGTGAGTACTCCTATGGTTATCGGTTGCAAGTTGACAAAACATGATGAATCTAAAGAAGTGTATAAAACACTCTACAGATCAATGATTGGTATTTTACTCTATGTGACAGCTTCAAGACCATATGTAATGCAAGAAGTTGGACAAGTCACAATATTTCAAGTGACACCAAAGGAAACCCATGTTCTAGCAGTGAAAAGGATATTCATATATCTTAAAGGAACAAATTTGTTTGGGCTATGGTATCCAAAAGAAAATGAGTTAACCATGCTTTCCTACACACATGCAGATTGGGAAGGAATTATTGATGACAGAAGAAGTGCAAGTGAAGAAAGTTTCTACGTTGGTGACTTCTTAGTGTCCTGGTAGAGAAAGAAGAAATCTTTAGTATCCTTATCCAAAACATAAGTAGAATATATCAGATAAGCATCATGGTGTACTCATATTATCTATATGAAGAAAACCATTCAATACATACAAGTGAGATATGATGAGCCTATTCCGATACTCTGTGAAAACACCATTTGTATAAGCATCTCCAAGAATCCAATGATGCTTTCCAAGACCAAACATATTCCTATTAGGTTCCACTTTCTGGGGGGGAAATTCACATAAAATAATATCAAGTTGTGGTACATTGGGAAAAAAAAATAGTTTGCAAACATCTTCACAAATTCTCTTCCTAGGGATACCTTTGAGTATCTTCGACAAAATCTAGGATTAATTTCTGATCCAAATTGATTTCCATAATATTATGCAAGAACAAAAAGGGGAATATTGTTAGGGGGAGTTACCCTTTGCCATTGATATCAAAGGGGGAGAGAAAAATATTAAAACTAGAATCATGACGATAGGGGGGATTCAACATGAAGAAAAGAGGACAATACAATCATTGGATTAGATAAAGAAGACATGGGAAGCACAATTGTTTTACTAAGTTGTCATCAATACCAAAGGGGGAGATTATTGGAAAATTGGTTGTTGTTGGCCCTTGACCAAGTTGCTGGAGATACTTGGTCATATTTGACCGTTTTTGGTACTTCGACGCCTTATCAAAGGAAGCGTGCAAGATGAAGCAGAGATCACGAGATCTTGGTCCACTTTTGGGCCCCTTTTTAGGGTTTGGGTTAATGTAATGGGAAAGGGATGTCGTCCCGTGGGTTTACCCATGCTTAGGCCCACTTTTGTATGTATAAATAGATGTCTAGGCAAGGTAGAAGGGAGCCAATCGCTTAGTGATAATAAATTTATCTGTGTGATCGGATGTGGATTGTAAATTCTCTGTGCATGATTTTCAGAGACTTGCAAAGCTAAGTGCAAGTTGTTGTAGGAGGTTGTGAAAGGCTTTGTGTTGAAGCGCAAGGAAAAAGGATCCAGCGAGATGTGCAGATCTTCTATCCGGTGCGGAGTATGGATTGTTGAGGCTCTGTGTTTTAACTGCTTGACCGAGATAATAAAGAAGAAGAGTTGGTGGGCGTAGCCCCAGGGTGGGGGTGAACCACTTAAATCTGTGTGTGATGCTTTGTGCTTTGATTCAATGTGTTTACTTCTTCTTCTGCTAAGTGCTTTGATGTTTGTAGGAAGATCTGCTTATGATTTGTGCTCCTAGATGTGTATGAATGTTAGATCTGATGTGTGTGAAGATGATTAGTGTTGATATAATGGATTTGATATAGCTTACCATTGCTAAGTGCTTGAATACTATAGATTAGTGTGAATGTTGTGAAGCTCTGTCTTATAAGTGAAGTGGTTATTGAATGTATCTTGAGGAACTAACAGTGCTAAGTGCTCTAGTAAGTTGTATAATCACAGATCTGTGTCCCAGCTAAGGTTGCGGACACCTGATTCTTGCAACCACCCTTGCCTCTACCTCGGGTGAGACTTCATTTTCTTTGCAGGTGTTGCTGAAAGGGTCGGTACTTAGAGCTTTGTTGGTGCGCTCTTGTAGCATTGAACCCTGGGTCTTCCCCTGTGCCAACAATTTTCATTGATTTCAACCTTATAAGAATCCCTAAATCAAATCCTAGAAGCAACTAAAAGTGATTATGATGTGCCCACTTGAATAATCCTTGAAGACCCTTGAAGGAACCCTTACATAAATGTATATAACTCCAAAGTGGTCCCCTTATGGCGTAGATTTTAAGCATGACCCTCATGGGATGGGATTAAACATGTTTTTTTCCACATGCCCACTGTTTTTTACACAAATGGAGCCCAACATATGTCCAATATAAATATTACAATACTACAAATGTCCAATATAAAGATTGCAAGATGGAGATTGTTGAAAGTATTAATGTTTAGTCAATTTGGATACTCTATACTTGAGGGAATTTTTACCCAGTATAACTAACTCAAATGGAAGAAAACATTACATGGTTGGAAATATTATTCTGACACATTTCCAATAGTATATGGAAGTCCCTCTAACTCTCTAGGAATGAGGAGATATGAGATTTTTCGTTTGATAACCTAGCCAGAAAATTGAGGTTGGCTCAACTAATTTTTGGGGACAAAATTACTATAAATACATTATAGAATTTCACATTTTTAGTGCAACCAAATAAAGATCTAGTATAAAATGCACTCAATGTGTTGGGGTGTCTTTTTGGTGTGAAAGGAAAGTCTAAAGGATTCGCTTAAGATCTTTCTTATTCTCAAGGTATGTTATGAAATTGTGATGTTGTTGTATGCACTGCTATGAGGTTGTGATGTTTCCATGAATGGATTTTGTCATTAATAGACATTGTTGTAAGTGGATTTTGTGTCAATGATTACATTTTGGGAATGATGTGATGAGGATTTCTATGGTTTGAAGGATTTTCTATGGAATGAAGCATGCAAGTGAAGTTGTAAGTAGTATGTGTATAAATATATTGGATTGGTGATATCTTATTGAGTTGGTGCTTAGTTTATAATATTGGTGTCTTCATTCAGCAGGCTAGTGCTTGTGCTTTAGGTAGTAGATTCTTCCTTCCAGTTGGAGCCAATAAATTTAGGGGGTTGGTGGCTCCTTCTATTCAATGCTGGTAAATCAGGGAGTTGGAGCTTCCTTCAGGTTGGTTCATGTAAATCGAAGGGTTGGTGCCTCCTTACAGTTGGTGCTGGAGAATATTAGAAGTTGGTTCTTCTTATGAATGTAATCTTAACATGATATAATAAAAGAATTCTAGGGTTTTCTTCCGTTTGGGTTTCCACGTAAAAATCATTTTCTTATGTATATGGTTTTTTTTAATGATGAATGGAATTGTTAATGGTTAATGTTTACATGATGTGATTAAAGTTAAAAATGGTAAAAAGTTCTCAATACTAATTCACCTTCCCCTCTTAGTATTGGTGAATATTGTAATAGTTGATCATTGGAGCAAGTGATCATCCTAAGTTTGAAAATTACCAACTAGATTTGGAAATAGAGGCAGCCTTAATGGTTCCTGTGAGGAGTAGAGTCTGTAGTTGGTAGAGGCAAGTAGATGCGCCCTCCAATTGGTAGACACAACATAAAGCATGGATATCAAGGAGTGGATACATGTGATATTTATTCATTCACATCCATTGGAAACCAATCATAGTAAACCTTGTATATGTGTATCCTCCTATATAGTTGGCAGCTATTGTGATTGATTTACCTATTCAGACCAATGTGCATGCTTGATGCACAGTAAGGATACATTTGTAAGAGTAGAGACCTAGGATGTTGGTGCACACTTTCTCGGGATGAGCAAGGATTTGAGTATGGGGGAGATGTTGGGAATCCTTTTAGGCCCTGTAAATGTCATCTTATATTATATTATCTTAAGTACCATGTAAATTCAAGTACATGATACATGAACATGCACCTAACGAATGATTAGCTGGAGCAGGTACAATTGCTCCAGCCATCCCTTTACATATAAATACTAGTAAAGAAGGAATAAATACTTGGATGGATATCCTTCCCTAAATTATCTCTCTTATTTTTTGGTTTGTGTGTTCTCTTGATGTGTTTTCTTATGTAGTTCCTTTCTTCAAAGAATGCCTAAAATCCCTAGACTACAATAGATTAAAATCCCTAGACTACAACAGATTGCAACAAGGCATATTACAGTTTTAATATTGTGAATGTACCTTTGTACATTTAGTTGTAATTTTAATGTATAGTCTATTTGTGGCATACCTTTGCAAGGGGGGAATTCTTTTATTTTTCCTTATCATGGAGTTATCCCTAAAGTGTGTGTGTAGTCAATTAAGATGAACATAATTGATACTTTCACGATATTAAAAATATGTTAGATAGTTCTTGTCTAAATAGTTTGATGAATGAGCTTAAAAAGAGTTTTTAATTTTAATGTGTTGGAGTTTTTTTTTTTATATTAAACTTGATTATAATACAAGTTTTCATTCAAGAGGGTGCCATGGCTATATAATCGACACCAAAGCTATGATTAGGTTTTATTTTTCTAATTTTTCATTTCTAACTCAAACACATTTGGTTTGTAACTCAACCAGGGTTTTTCTTGAATAGGTAGGTCTAAGAGGATTAGTTCTAGAAGCATGGGTGATCCTAAAGATAAAGGTGACCTAAATGGTAGATTTATTTATAAAATACTTACCAAATAATACTCATGATCGTAATGGAGCTATCGTTCACTTCTATGTTGGTGATATAAGACAGGATGATAGGAGGTCTTTCTAAATTCACAATCTATACATATTTTTCGATTTATTGTTTGTTAGTGATAAAACTAAATACTATATGTTTGAAAAAAAATATTTTACCATAATTAATTTTAATCTAGGAAATGTTTTTGTTACCATTCCAAGAATGCTTTATTTGATGTAGAAAAAATAAACTAATGATGATATTGCAATGAAGATTCAAAGGATCTCATATTGTTACCTAATAGTCCTTATATTCCTTGCCACAAAATAAAAGAGATATTTGGCTTTACACTCTTTTAGTGTCTTAACATTGACGTAATAATTGTATATTAATCATTGTTAAATAATTAGTTTTTTTTGTTGTTGTCATAATTCTCATATGTTTTCTTTATCACATTTCAAATGAAAAGAATAATTTCAGATCCTAACTTGATCCTAGCTTGAAAAACTTTCCTAAGTATAAAGAGTGACCAACAATGCTTATATATTTTACTCTTAATTTTACTAAATACTAAATATTTTCATAGGAAATTCAATATTCCATGATTGATAGTTATTCATTGGGATGTTATGCATATTGTTGTTGCTATGAATGGAGTTGGACTTTATAAGTGGTAGTAACCTTTACCCTTCACTTTGGTATAAGGGATTCCAGGGACATGAAAGAAACATATGATGTCTATTATGTTGAATGAAATTCATATTGTCCATTTTCAACACTATTATGGTGTATTTCTTAATAAATTTGATTATGAAAGATACAAAGAAACCATTGATAATTTGAATAGTTTTCGGGGTACTCACATAAGAACCATATATGTTGTCTTATAGAATATGGATAAAAACATTGCTCCTATGATACATAAACTTTCCTATAAACCACAAATGCTTTTCTGTACTCCATATAATGTTGTGACAAATGTGTTTATGTGCTCCATCTAATGCACGTATAGTTTGATTGTTGATGTTGGGTGAATTCAGTCACTTTCTATCATACATGGACTGAGACTGAGTATTGAAGATGGTAATGTCAATATCAAGGTCACAAGTAACATCCCCATTCCATAAGAAGATAAATTAGATGGATGTAAATGTTTGAAACAAAAGGAAGGAGGTTTCTCACTCTATCGCATTTGAAATATTTGGAAAATAAGTAGATGATCTTCAAGTACTTGTGTTAGCACTAGAAGTAACAACTAGACTATTGTATATGTGAACCTAATACCCATCATAATGTGAATAATAATGTTTTAAAAAGTGTGTAAAATGGATGCAAAACTCAGTTTAAGATGTCAATCACAGATCCTTCCATGAAATACACACCAGCAAACAAGGCTTTGAATATCTTCAAATCAGGGTTTAAGAGATGGAAGACTTAGTAAGAGAAGTGAAATATGTGTATCGTTTTTACATCGGGTATTTATGGAACACATATGAAAGAAAGCTCATTTGAATAAGAACTTCTTAATCCAAAGAGAAAAGCACTCTCATCAATTTTCATACAATACCACAATAAATCATTTACTGCAATAAAGAAACAACAAGATGATGAATCCTTCACGAAAAACTGAAATCAAAGTGAGACAAAAAAATATGAAAGTAGGATAAAGACTGATTTCCACCATTAAAAGTTTCTTGAATCTAGTTCATAGATCAGGAAAACTCTGTTACAATCAAAGAATAAAGATAAAAGTTTTGTGTTTAACCATTCGAACCTCTTCTCCTATTACAATGCATATTAAATAACCAAAACCATCCAAGAAAGATTTACAATTCGCCCCTTAAATTCCTCATAGGATTCCATGCCTAAGGGAAGCATGGAAACAGGTGTACAAAAATAAAAATAAAAACTTTTATTTTGAGGGAAGATGTTGGCAACGTATAGAACAAGTTGTCAACAAATGATGATGTGTCTTTTGTGCTTGTAGCTCCTTCAAGTAGGTGGCCTTATGATGTGCAGTTGATCGTCTGAATGCTGGTATGAGAACCCCCTGATACCTAGAAGTCTCCCTAGCCTCCAAATATTCATAACCCTGAGTTCACAATGCAACACTGCAAACTGTCCTAAAACACCCAGTTTGCAGTGCCAATGAGTCCAGGAGCTATGAACTTTCTTGTAGGAGCCTGTTCCTTTTGCAAAAAGATTTAGATTTTTAAAACTTATACTAGAGGTAGTATAAATCTTCCAGATATGCTACAAAATTATCATCACCTGATATATCCTTGGAGAAAACAAAAAAGATGCTAAATTTAGCTCAAAATTCAAAACCATCACTTAATGTTGTAACTGCATGCAACATAGTAAACCTTGAAAAAAATGATGTTGGTTTAGAAGTGTTATCACATAAACATGAAGGGGGGTGTTTTCCCTATGAAGCGACACCCTTTGGCAAAAGAGGGCAAGAAATGGGTCAAAAAACCACTTTTCCTAGGTCTTAGTGATCTAGCGCATATGGTTTAAGAAGTGTGTGGATCTAGGCAGCCAGGATCTATGCACCCAGATCTACGGATAGGGTCTAATTTCGGACCCCCCCCATAGTTCTTCCTTTAATGGGCATGGGGAGTTCGATATGAGGGCGTGCAAGTTTCAACGACTGGGATTTAAGCGCCCAGATCAACGGCTGAGGTCTCATTCCAGACCCCCCTTGTCATTCTTCCTTTACTAGGGGTGGGGGGGGTCCGATATGGGCAGTTTCGTGTGGGCCCCCCTAAAACCCCTTACTTATTTCCTCCTATTCTTACCGCCTTCGCCTCCCGGTGACAAGTGTCCCCCACTATGCCTCTCTTATTCTCCTGCCACATCTCTCGCTTCGCTCCTACCTTTCACCACTGCACACATGTCCTCTACTCTCCCAGGTGTCATGTCCCCTTTTCCTTTGTCCCTCTTATCTCCCAACACATGTACCCCCATGCTCCATGCCACTTCCACCTGTGTCCTATCCATTTCTCTGTGGCACTTCTCGTCTAGTGTCACAGCCCCCATGTCTCCATCACTTGGTGCTTCCACCTCAGCACCCCTCATCTCACTTTCACATTGTTGGCACCATAGGCCTCCTTGTCAGATCCTCGTCCACGTTCATAGGTCGGGCCCCCTTGTAACAGTCCAGTGAAGAAGCAGTGGCCAAAGAAAGGCCACCACATTTTCCAAGAGAAGAGTTGACCGGGCCTTACCTGATCCTTAGAAAGAAGTTATTAAGGTAGTTGACAGTGGTTGAACGTCATATCCTTCCATAAATAGAAGGCCGGAAAGGGACAAGCTCAGAGGCAGACTGTCCATCCAACTTGACAAAGATTGTTTCTAATAACCAACTACATGGGCATCCTTACAGATAAGCTCATCAATGCAAAGAATTAAACTCATGTCATGATCGTGCCTTCAGCAGCGGAAACAACTCCAAGTATTTAGAGGCATTTTTTCCATTTTTGTTAGTGTCGATGGTTGAGATAGGCTTTCAGATTGTAAAGTTTTGATGAAGCACTGGTTTACCTAGTTATGCATTTGTATTTTAGAATTCTTGTTTAATGAAATTCAACTTCTTTCCATCTCTGTAAGCTATGTGTTAAGACACTTGGAATTGGAGGATCCAGTCGAGGGTTGTGATATTGCAGGATGATTTAGGGTTGATCACTGCAATCTTTTGCACCAGTCTTAATCAGTTTCTTGTGTTAGCTCCTTCCTCTCACACTGAATAGCTTAGAATTGGAGGATCCATTCAAGTTGTTACAGTAGCATTCTGATGCTCGAAATTGGAAGATCCAGTCGAGCTATCACTATAGTTGTTGTAACTGTGTCATTTAGGCACATTTCAGTGTTTTGTTCTTTCTTCCCAAAGTTGTTGGAAGGATTGATGCCCATAGTCGTCTTGTTCATCTTTCTCACCAAGTCTTCCCTCTGCTCATTTTAAATTTAGCTTACTTCATGAAGTTAGATCAAGACCTCACCTGTTCATGCATAGCCTGGTCTAGGAGTCTGAGTTAAAACGATATTGTTCTGAGTATGTTCTCTTTCGATCACCCTTTTATAAAAAAATTGTGACATATAAACTGATGGGTATCAGGCTCACTCCTGCTGCAATCCAAGATGGAACATATATTGTAAGGGGTAACAGGTGCATCCAGGATATCCATGATTGATGGCTTTTCTGGCTACAATAAGATATCAGTGCTATCTGAGGACAGAGAAAAAACATCCTTTACCACTCCATGGGGCACATTTATGTATGACAAAATGCCCTTTCAACGAGCCATGGATATAGCCTTCATTTGGAAGAAAGATCAATTTGTATTCATCTACCTCGATGACATCACATTCTTCTCTAGATCTGATAAAGAGCATTGTTGTCATCTAAGGAGGGTTTTCTTGAAATGCAGAAGGTTTGGACTTTCCCTAAATCCCCAAAAATATCTATTTTCCATGAAGGAGGGAAAGTTGTTAGGGTATATAGTATCAATAGAGGGAGTGAGAACTGATCCTAGCAGGGTGGAGGAAATTCAGACCTTGTCACTTCCCAGGTCTAGAAAAGAAGTCCAAGTTTTCCTGGGAAAGATCAACTTTTTGAGAAGGTTTGTCTCAAATTTTGCTGAGCTAGTAAAGCATATCACAACCATGCTTAGAAAGGGAAATGAAGTAAAATGGGTTGTTGGACCCAGGGAATCCTTTGACCAAATCAAAAAAACATTGACTGAGGCACCTGTGTTGATCAGTCCTGATTATTCCAAGGATTTCCTAATATTTTCTTTTGCTTCTTTTGACACAGTGGCTATCGTTCTACTATATAAAAATGATGAAGGGTTGGAGAAGCCTATTTCCTTCTTTCGCAGAGCATTGAGTGATGTTGAGATCAAATAGTACATCATGGAGAAGCAAGCCTATGCGTTGGTGAAGGCCCTTAAAGCTTTTCGATTTTATGTTTTGCATTCAAAAATCATTTCATATGTCCCTTCAGCTTCCGTGAAATAAATTCTTATTCAACTTGACATAGATGGAAAGATGAGAAAATGGATTGCCAAAATCCTTGAGTTTGAAATGGGGCCTAAATTCATTACTGCTTCCTCCTCTGCTTACCACCTTCGCCTCCTGGTGACAAGTGTCCCCCACTCTGCCTCTCCTATTCCCCTATCACATCTCTCACTTCCATCCTACCTTTCACCACTGCACACATGTCCTCTACTCTCCCACGTATCATGCCCCCTTTTCCTTCATCTCTCTTATCTCCCGACACCTATACCCCCATACTCCATGCCACTTCCACCTATTTCCTATCCATTTTCCCATGGCACTTCTCATCTGGTCTCACATCCCCCTTGTCTTCGTCACTTGGTGCTTCCACCTCATCACCCCTCATCTCACCTTCACATTGTTGTCACCATCAGCCTCCTTGTCATATCCTCGTCCACGTTCGCAGGCTGAGCCCCCTTGTAGCAGTCCAGCGAAGCAACAGTGGCCAAATAAAGGCTGCCACATTGTCCAAGACTAGAGTTGATTGGGCCTTACTTGATCCCTAGAAAGCAATTATTGAGGTAATTGATGGTGGTTGA
Organism: Picea engelmannii; assembly: GCA_009831015.1. Taxonomy (NCBI): domain Eukaryota; kingdom Viridiplantae; phylum Streptophyta; class Pinopsida; order Pinales; family Pinaceae; genus Picea; species Picea engelmannii. The sequence continues at coordinate 221,070 of ML795870.1, forward strand.
ACGTTGTCTCCTTCCATAAATAGAAGTTCAGAAAGGGACAAGCTTAGAGGCAGACTATCCATCCAGCCTAATAGAGATTGTGTCTAACAGTCGACTGCATGGGTAGTCTCACCATCGTCTGCATGCGCAGCCTAAGAAATAAGCTCATCAACGCAAAGCATTAAACTCATGTCGTGATTGTGCCTTCAGTAGCGGAGCCAACTCCAAGTATTTAGAGTCATTTTTTCCATTTTTATTAGTGTCAATGGTTGAGCTAGGCTCCTGGATTGTAAAGTTTTGATGAAGAATTGGTTTCCCTGGTTATGCATTTGTATTTGAGAATTCTTGTTTAATGAAATTCAGCTTCTTTCCATCTCTGTAAGATCTGTGTTAAGACACTTGGAATTGGAGGATCTAGTCGAGGGTTCTGATATTGTAGGATGATGTAGGGTTGATCACTACAATATTTTTCACCATTCTTAATTAGTTTCCCATGTTACCTCCTTCCTCTCACACTAAATAGCTTGGAATTGGAGGATCTAGTCAAGTTGTTACAGTAGCATTGTGATTCTCGTAATTGGAAGATCCAGTCAAGTTGTCACTATAGTTGTTGTAGTTGTGTCATTTAGGCACATTTCAGTGGTTTGTTCTTTCTTCCCAAAGATGTTGGAAGGCCTGATGTCCATAGTAGTCTTGTTCATACTTTTCACCAAGTCTTCCCTCTGCTCATTTTAAATTCATCTTATTTCCTGAAGTTAGATCAAGACCTCACGTGTTCATGCATAGCTTGGTTCAGGATTCAGAGTTAAAATGATATTGTTCTGAGTCTGTTCTCTTTTGATCACCCTTTTATAAAAAAATTGTGACATATAAACTGATGGGTATCAGGCTCACTCCTGCTGCAATCCAGGAGTGACTTCTGGTGCTAACAAGAAGACCATATTGTATTTATCTTTTTGTTCTAGTACTCCTTCTGGTAGCCACCTTAGCCATCATATCTAAGTTCCTCTTTTCCACTTCTTCTCTGAAAGGTTGTAATTCTTCTTTTAATTTTCTGATTTTAGCTTGGTAGGCTCTATTCTACCTATATACATTCTTAAATTTTCTGTGAAAGGGAAAAAACCTCTTATACAGGAACCTTGCTTTATCAATTGTTTCCTAATACATATCCAATATTTCCTTTAGATTTATTCTGGAATCCAAATCTTCCTTTTTCAACTTGTTATTTTCAACTCTTGCGTCCTTGAGCTGCCTCCTGAGCCTTTTGAAGGTAGGGTTACTTTCATGATGAGGAGTTTTGATATCTATAACCTATATGGGTTACTTATAAAATTGAGATTTGTCTTTTTGCTGAGATAAAGTCTATGTTGTATCATCCTTCATGGGAACGTGTTTTTTGGTTGCTGACCTAGTAAAATGTTTTATAGCTTTGAATTTTTCTGCAGCCACTGGTGAGGAAAAGACAAGCTTTTTTTCGTTCAAGCTCCTTGATTTTCTTGAGGTAATCTCCACGGGAGTAGGTTTTTCCACAGGTGAAAATTCTCTATCAAGAGGTTGTGAAGGACCACCTTCTTATGCTTCATCAAGAGAATGGAAAGATTTATTACTCCTAGTCACCCTCTTCTTATCGCTTGAATCTATCTGCATAGTTTGCTCAAGTAGGGTAGGAATTTTTCTTTTGGACTGTGGTGTAGGATAAATATCTAACTAAAATTTTGATATAGCTAGGAAATTTTCCCAGTAAATTGTAGCAATAATCTAATATGGTATTGGTAATACAATATTGAACCTCCCTTCACATGTAAAGTATCTTTGGATGACCTTGAGAATCTTGTCAAAATATTCCATCATGTGGCCTATAGGAACTCCTTTGGACAAGTTATCTCCTTGATACTCATGTTTAAATAATTCCTTGGAGAAAGAAGAGTTCAGAGTCATGGATTTAAACCACTTCTCACCATGATTAGGTATCTCTGTAGATACAAAAACAGAATTCTCAAAGACTTCAAACTCCAACATACCTAACTTAGTCTTTGTTACACTAAAATTAAGTGCAAATTGATTGGCCACTTCAAGATGCCCTCTTTGCATTTTATGATAAGACTTAAGGAAACCCACCCTTTGAAAGGCTTCGTTAAAAAAAGGTTCATAATTGATGAGTTGCATATCATATGGTTCGATTCTCACAATTTCTCCCCCCTTGTGGATTTTCTTGCTTTGTTGACTGTCCATGGTTTCTATCTTTAAAAACATCGTGTAACCTCTTATGACAATGCTATTTGAAATATATAGTAAAACAAGGGTTTTTACGGTTTGATTGCAAAGCGGATATACTCAGAGTTCACCCGTCTAAAAACCTATACACAACAATTGGTATGGAGTGGGGAAAATTGCAATTGGGAGAGATAAAAGGAACAACAACTCAGTCTAAGTGAAAATGCAGAGAAGAAAAAAATACAACTCTATAAAAACATAGGGTTTGTAGCGCCAATGCCAGTTCGTAGTGCATAATTGGTGGTGTAATTGAAATGGGTTTTATGAAGGATTAACAATTTTTTCACGTATGAGAGGGAAGATATAGAAAATGGTTAAAACCTAGGCCTTATAAATATTTCAAATTGACAAGGGTTCAGTCAATCAAAATACAGAGGATTCACAGTGCCAGTCTATAGCGCACAATTGGTGCTGCAAGGTTATAATAGACAGTTCACAGTGCAGAAATATCAATGGGAAATATAAATGGTTTGCAAAATGGAATTTTGGGATGACCCTTAGATAACAATATTGACCAATGAGAAAGGTTTAGAACACTAGAAAAGTTGGTTTGAGATTTTTCAGTGCATGAACATCAATAATTTGCAGTGCCAACAACACATAACAACATTACATCCTCAATCAACCTTTAAGAAGCATGCAAATTGTCAAGGGGTACCTGGTATGTATGAAATTAGGTTGGTGTTTCGTGAAATTGAGTTGAACTTAGAGAGAGGAATCCAATCTTGAACAATCTTCTACAGTCAATTTGCAGTGCCAGTCTGCAGTGCCAATTTTCAAATTCCAGTAGCGCACTTCAAGGAAACTGTTAGAGTTTGTTCCTTGTCATAATATTTGAAAATCATACTGAATGAAAGCGCTGAAGAAAATGAAATATCCTCTAACACCTTTCCATAGTGCAATGATGAGATATTAGTGCAATGAAGTACTTCTTAGTACGGTGCGAACTTTTAGGTGAGTTTGCATCAAATAGATCTGACCTATGACTTGAGCTCCAAACGGTTGGAAAATGACATAATGGAAACTTGTGTACACCTTTGAGACAAGACATATCATGATGATGATGTTTATAGATGAAGAGTGTGACCCATGTGAACCCTTATTCTCCTTATGATGATAAATAATACCATGACACTAAGGTTCTAAACCAAGAATAAAACAAGACCATGCTTAAGAAAAATCAAAGAATTGAGTTATGACATGAAATATAACCCAAAGCCTAAGACTTGAAAAACCCTATGACTCAAAACAAGACAAATCTAATATGTTTTGACCCCTACCATCCTGTGTTATAACAACTTGTATAGTTGGAGACAACAACTCTTGATGTTTGAGAATGTAAGTTTTCAATGTTCGACATAATTACATCCTATCCCACTATTATATTTGAATTGTTTTACATTATTATATATTTTTAATATAATTGAATAATCTAACTATTATTTATATTTGATATTATTCATATTAGTATTTATTCCCCTTTTTAAACGGCTTTATTGATCTCTAGTTTTTCACACTTTCTCCCTCATAAAAATTTTCCTACTCTAATTAGTCTCAACGACTAGTTTAACCTTGCTCAATTCTTCTCCAAAAATTTTCTACTCAACGGTCATCTTCCTCTTCAAAGATATAAATACTATTCTCTAACACATGTTTCATACATTTGAGATTTTGGTTGTCCCTGATGATGGGTGGAGTGTCCAACCGAAACGTTGTACATTTCAAAAGCATTTGTTTCATTATGTCGAACTGTGAAAAATTACATTCTCATATTTTTAACCACTATGGAAAGGATTGTTTCAAAGAGACACATATTTTTTAAAATCTATGCATTAAAATGGCGAAACGAGTGGCTGATATCACCTTCTTAAAGCATTTTCATGATTCAGGTGTCCTTCCTCCATTTACTCAAATCCAACAACATAATCGAAGGGATAATATTGCGTGTATCCTCACCAGGGCCAACAATGTCATCTTACGCGTGGAAATTCATTACAACGGGTACGACCTTCATCGATTATCACTTAAATTATACAACCTCCATATTAAACTAGCTTCAATCATCTCCTTTGATATCTGGTGTAGGATCGAACACATACCTCCCATATTATTTTTTACTCTTATGCAAAACAATTCACAAATTCTCTAATTTGTATGCGAAGAAATATCTTTCTCAACCTCCACATCTAATCAAATCTTGTTCTGATCACTCACCCCAATATTTAACCAATTATTTCTCACCCACTAGATCCACCCTTCCCCTCTCGGATTGCACAAAATTATCTCCAGGTTCCCACATTTCACATACAAAAAAGAACTCAATATCTATGTAGAAGTCAATCAACCCTAATCTCGTTCCTTTCTTCACCACCCCCCCTATCACTTGTATCCTCCTTATTCTCATTCATCATTGTGCATATCATCTCCTTAAACTACTAACAAGCCTGCCTCCATCAAATGAACCTCAAGTACTGCCCCTAACCTCATGCAAGAGAACATCCTACCTAATTCTAGTCATCATACTACCTTTCCCCACCCGGACAACACTGAATTATTATTGCATGGAACCTGTTAGCGATTATTTTTGTCTTAGGCGCAAAAGCACCTAGGTCTACAGGTTTCTCAGGAAGTTCCCAAGCACAGCGCGGGAGAATCCCTGTTTTTCCGGTAGCAAGGAAAGCGAGCAGGCAAAATAGCTTTGGCAACATCCAAGATCTATTTACAAAGCAGATCGACGGTCATTGGGTTTTCGAAGCTACCGAGTTTCCCAAGGTTTAGCGCAAGAGTGAGCACCAATATTTCAAATCATATTTGGGTCGTCTGATCCAACCAGGATAGGTGGCAACCTATCGGCGTATCGGGTATTAGGAGTCAGGAAGCTCTTCGTCCATTGCACTTGAAAGTGCCAATCAACGAAACTCCGAAGCTCCCTTCGAACTAAGCCCAGGATCTCAGCACCAAGTCATATTAAGCGAGCGGGTGAAGGGGGGACAACCCTTTAATAATATAAAATACTATCTGGGTCGTCCATCTGAAGGACACGCGGCACACATCCATGTCATGACGGCATTCGGGAGTTCGAGCGGTAAGCACTCCTCGCCATTTTACATTTCGAAACCTCGAACCCCGATAGCACCAAAAGCACCAAAACTTGGGCCCACAGTATTACCAGGTTAGTTCAGAGCCATCAAATAAGTGGGGAACACGTGGCGACCGTTAGGCCCTCCTGGCATTTCGCCCATCGCGACTTTAAAGGAGAAAAATCCTAATCCTTTCTCATCTACAGACCTCGAAACGCCAAAAGCACTTTGACAGAGAGGTCAAAGGCGCCTAATTAAGATTCAAGAGAGGGGGCGCTATGTTCTCTAGGCACTGATTCATGTGATCTAAATCCCGATGCCAGCTTGAGGATAAGAGAAAAAGAGATAAGGTGGTTGAAGCCTAGATTCACTCATTAATTACATGGTATGGACATCCCGGCTGAAGGTCCACCCGAGATGGTCCTCTGTACTAATTCTTTCCAAAGAAGCCATGTCGAAGTCCTTGATTAGAAAGAGAAGTCTGCACACACCATTTTGGCCTTTAATGTTTCGACTACCTCCCCTGCAAAGGCCAAGCGAAGTTAAGGTAGCATCTGTCATAGGCGCACGATCATCCTGAGTCTGCATGTGCAGACTGTCAGAAGACATGCAGATGCAATGTTTTTAATGCAGCGTCTTGTTTTTGTTGATGTAGTTGTTTTTTAGTATATGTAGGTGTTTTCGCCATTTTTGTAAGTATCGATGGCTGAGTGAGCCTCCCAGTTGTGAAACTTTAATGAAGCATTGTTGATCTGGTTATGCATGGACTTTTGAGACTTCTTGTCTTATGAATGTCAGTTTCTTTCATGTCTTTGTTTATACTGTGTTAGAATGACTCGGAATTGGAGAATCTAGTTGAGTTGTAACTGTTGTAGGATGATGTAGAATTGGATCACTATAACAATTTCATCATCTCTAATCGGTTCTTGTGATTTTTCTAACGCTGAATGACTTGGAATTGGAGAGTCCAGTCAAGTCCCCTTAACAGTTTCTTGAAGCCCTGAACCAGAGGATCTCACATTCAGGGTTTTTCTTCTACAAATTATTGAAAGGCCTGTTGCCTGAAGTAGTTTTCTCACTCTTCTTGCCAAGTCTTCCACCTGCTCACCTTTTAATCAACCCACTGACTGAAGTTAGATCGAGGCCTCCTTCGTTCCTTACATGCTGGACCCAGTCCCTGAGTTAGAGTGATATCTTTCTGAGTCTCTATCCATTCGATCACCCATTCAAAACTACCGTGACATAAAACTGATGGGCGTCGGGCTCTGCTCCTGCAAGCAATCTAGGAGTGACTTCCGTCACCAACAGAACCCACCGTGCACACTTCGTAGAACACCCATTATCCTTTAAAATGAACTCTAATCTTGCCCTGCCCATAGTCACCACCCCCTCTCTCTTCTTCTCTCCTTCTTCACCAACTTCATTGTGCAACTCGTTGCTAAAAACTACTGATAAACCAACTTTCAATTGCAGCTCTGGTACTCTCTCTAACCTCCTTCAAGAGAACCTCAACCCTAATACTATTTAGCATACTTTTAACTGAATCTCTTCCTCTTCCTCCATTCAAGAAAAAACTCAAACATTTGTTTCTCTCGACCCCCTCCCTCAAGCCAACAACCCTAACCAAATAATTTTTCCCACGATCTCACTCTAATCTAGCCACAACCCCTTCAATTTCTCACATTAAAAACATCAATATTAGTTCCCTACCTTTCACTAAACATTGTGAACCTTTCCAACATCATTATTCCAACCTTAACATCACCCCTAACACTCTCTCCAATAAGAACCCTAATATTCAAATCTCCTTGAGTAGTTCTTAGCTTAAACCCCCCTCTTTTTTTTTCACCTCTAATCAATAAATCACAACTAAGTGCCCTAATTGTTACAATATAGAATATAGTGTGCTCATTTTACCATTGATGATACCTTCGTCACCCAACCACAGGCCGAAGCCTCCCTCCGAGCACCTTAACCTTGACCTGAGAATTCCTTCGGAAGCAAACCCTAGGCTAGATAGCCAAACAAGGAGTAGCACATCAATCCCCAAGGATAGCGCATCACAAAAGCTGATCAAATAGTCCCAAACCCTATCCAAGAGATATTCAAGCCAATATTGAAACTAGCTGTTGCTGCAGCTGCACCTGCAACCCTCCTCCAAACCTGCACACCAACTGCAACTGCAGTGCGCACCAACTGGGAAACTGCAATTCTGAGATGTTGTCAAATGAGAACTGGTGCCCTGTATTTATAGTAATCCTGCCAGTTTGTTGGGTCCGGCTTCTCCTTCTGGGTGTGTGTCTGTTCAATATATTATTATTAATTCTGGCCAACTTCTTCTCTTGGAGGGTAATAGCCTAATATAAATTATCTTCTTGAGCCGACAAGGCTTCTAGGGTTATTATCCAACTCATTAGGGTTTCTCTTGCTTCCCGGAGTCTTTTATTCTCATTAGGTTCACACGTGGGGGTAAATACCTCCCGCAACTACCATAATATTAACACTCCCTCCTAGCTAGAGAGGTATTTACAAGTAATGGACTTGAGCACAAAACACACCATTTACCCGATAGCATCAATATAGTCATCTAGACTATTTCATGACTAGATCATGAGCATCACCATCACCATCATTTGCATGATCTCCCGAAACCATACTTCATCTGAGTATTTAGATATGATGCCGGATAAGTCACTCTCACCATAGAGTGATACAAGAGGAGTAAAATCTTTGAACTATTTTTCGTCTTGAAAATCTTTGTTCATCATTCATTTGAATGATCATCATCTCCAATATTCTGTTGATAGTCTTCAAGGAAATTAGAACAAGAATAGAGCACAACTGTGTCTATTCATAGTAGTACACAACTAAAATCCATTGGTTAACTACTACATCAAGTAACACACAAGTACTTGATCAACAACGTATAGTTGCGAATGGTGAAACATATTCACCACAGTAGTTCTCAACTACTGTCATATAGTCTTCATAACAAACATCTGAGAGCATCTTGCATAGAAACAATGTTATGATAAAAACTGTATCATTTGGGCCAATCTTTCACTCACGTCTGTGAGATCTGAAAGAATGTCTGCCACCACAGTAGTCTTCATCTGCATAGAAACAATGTTATGATAACAAATGAATCATTTGGTCCAATCTTTCACTCATGTCTGTGAGATCTGAAAGAGTGTCTTCCCCTAGTATAGAATATCAACAATAATCATCTAGGCCAATCTTTCACTCACATCTGTGAGATCTGAAAGAATGTATACCCTCAATATAGAACATCAATAATAATCATCTGGGCCAATCTTTCACTCACATATGTGAGGTCTGAAAGAATGTCTACCCTCAATATAGAATATCAATAATGGGCTATCTACCCCATTCTTCTCAACCAATGAAGAAGGATTGTTTCTGATTTCTGAACCTAGACCATTTCCCACCCTGGGCCATTCTTCCGACACTAAACAAGGTGTAACCTAGAGAGAATGAGTCTGCCCTCGAGAAATGTTTGGACCATTCCTTACCCTGGGCCATTCCTCTGACACTAAACAAAGTGTAACCTGGAGGGAATGAGTCTTCCCTAAGGAATGATTGTCCGGGACTATTCCCCACCCTGGGTCATTCTTCTGACACTAAACAAAGTGTAACCTGGAGAGAATGAGTCTTCCCTCGAGGAATAACTATCCCTGATTGCTGAGCCTGGACTACTCCCCACCCTGGGCCATTCTTCCGACACTAAACAAAGTGTAACCTGGAGAGAATGAGTTTGCCCTCAAGGAATAACTGTCTGGACCATTCCTCCGACACTAAACAAAGTGTAACCTGGAGAGAATGAGTCTGACCTCGAGGAATGTCTGTCCTACATCAACCTCCAAAACGGACGATTCTTCGAAACTGCTCACAATTGTGAACTTCGAAAGAATGGTTGCTCGACGAGGCAGACCATTCTACTTGACCACTACACAGAGTGACTGCCAAGAAGAATGATTGTCCTAGAACACTCCCCATAATGGGAAGTCACTGTCTATGATACATCAGCAATTAGTCTACCTCCCATGTTAACTACAATGGGAAGTCACTGTTCGTCAGAAATCTCAATCCACTTTCCGAACAGGAAAGCATCTGTCCAATCTGGACTATATCTCAATTACAAAGATAAATGCTCCCTCCTAATTGGAGAGTTATTTAAATCACAAAAATAAATGTTTGCGTACCTTCTTTTAGTTTGGAGAGTATTCCCTTCTGGCTAAGAGAGTTATTTCCACAAGCTCTAGCTTGAGTATGAACGTTCTTTCATCTTTAATATAGGCTTTACCAAAATGTATGCTTATCTGCTCATCTGTGGAGATATGTATTGGAGAAATCATTTTCTCCCTTTTGGACTTTATCATGGATAATGTAATGCTTGTACTGTAGTCTGGAACACTGTGAAGGCTTCATGTAG